>DWTO01003666.1:0-12325 GCA_018244755.1 Jemadia pseudognetus
TGCCCAGTGTATGGCAATAGACTTTCCACCTATTCCATAGAATGTCCATGTGAAACGTAGGAGTGTAGGTACTACACTCCTCTGCCTGCCTCTTCGGAGATTACAGGCGTGATATTACGTATGTTGTAATAATATGTATTCCTATTAAAAGCCAGTTCAATTACAAGTCCCATTTCAAGGGCGACTGGGCCACCAAACATGTTAACACTGGAATGCGAGTATTACACGTGCTAACAGCTGACAAGCAGAGGCCGGGCGGCCAGCCACTGTATTAACATATGGCATTGGGGATGAGGGCGGGTTCGCTGCCAAGCGAAGTGTTGCCAGTTCAATCCCCGAAACGGGTCAAGTATTGTGTGCGGAACAAACGCCTTATTTCGTATTTGGGCGCTGTCCAACTTATTCTCGGCGCGAGATAGGTGTATGATTTGAAGTTTCCTTTTCCCTCCCAGCTCGCGTTTTGAAAACTTTATCTGCTGTGTATTTGAAACTGTGAATTCAGTGCACTTCAATCGCCACTATAAAAATTAAAATTTTGCCTTATAATTTCAGTTATGAGTATGAATACGTATTTTAACAAAGGTATTAAAGAAATTCTTAGTTTAAGTGTAGTAGTTTAGATTTTCTAGTTGTGGCTCGAAGTCAGGATTTGTGCCCAGCAATAGGTTCACCTTCAAATCGAAAGTGGGACGTAAACGTAGTGACGTCATCAGTGGAAGCAACGTGAAAGTTTATTCCTCTGTCCGTTGTCCGTCGGGGATATACAGGCGTGAAGTTACGTTCATAATACTATCAATTTATTAATGTGGTCACTGATGGATTAGCTAATTGTAACTATATTATATGCTATGTACTTACTCGTGACTCTTTGTGTATGTAGTCTATACTTACCGATGTAACACAAATATCTGTAATTCGTTGCAAGTGTCTAAATTATGGATTCGAAGGCTTTTATCCGCTACGGGGTAGGCAGAGAGCACTGAGCACTGAATATAGTTATTACAGAATTGGCGTTGTTCAAAGTAAATATATAAAACTAGGTATATAAACCAATACCTACCGATAAGGATGTAAGGGATAAACAAACCGATTATAATAAATTTGAGATCTAACACGTGAAATCAAAAATGGCTGCGATCCCAGCACGCGGCCCAAAGGACCGGGGGATGATAAATCTTCATTTGGCGAGTTCGCACATTCACCCACCCCTCGCAATTAGTTAACCCTGACATCACGGCGCGGTCGGCTTTCGCTGCGGTCACCTACATCCGTTGTGTTACAAAACGAAATTGGAGCTCGGTGAAAGAAACGCGCTCTAACCTAAGATTTCTTTAGGTGATTGGGTGTTGCTGGCGCGATCGAGACGTTTAGCTTCAATTGGCATACACATTGTGAGTTTCATTTCCTTTCAGAGCAAATATTTTCGTGGAGATGACGAGCGTTTGTTCCCGTTTATTCTTGTGTATGGGTTTAAAGTTTAACACGGGTGTGTTTACAAGTATATAAATGTATGTTTATAGATTGTCTTCGTTACTATAATACTGAGGTTGCTTAGTTCAGGATCAGATGGCCCTGTGCTGCTTGCACAGGGCCATCTGATCCTCAACTCCATGTTAATATTACATTATGTATGATTACTACATATTATATACTAGAAGCATGAGTAAATAATATGCTTATTTCATCATCATCATCAGCATATTGCAGTCCACTGCTGGACATAGGCCACCCCTGACGGGGTATGTGCATAATCCACACGCTGAGCACACCATAGTAAATAGCGGCTATTTAAACATTTGCTTTACATCAAGAAAGTGGAGAAAATCTTAAATCTTGCGTCATAAAAGGTATCATTTTTACATCAATTAGGTTCATTCCCGGCAAGTTTATCTCAAACTACGTATCGTTTACCAGTTAGCGGTTAATTAAATCGTCAACGCAGAATCGCTCAATCACGCACTTCAAAGCACGCGCTAATCTGTTGTAATTGGTGGTGCATTGGTAATGGCTAATCTGTGGAGCGCGCCGCCGCCGACCGATTGATGTATTAGCGAGCGAATATCTCACACTATTGTATGAGGCGCACCAATTGCTGTGCTGATAGTCGCTTGTCTGTCACACGGCGATTTGGGAATGAGCTGTATTGATAGGTATATTTATATTATGTTAATCATGTGTGAAAGGGTCGTGGTGAGCTACGAGTGAGGCGCGCCGTGAGCCTGACGCGCCAACAGCAGCGCGACCGAGCGGTTCCCGCGGGTCTACCATATACCGCGCACGAATTCGAAGTGACGTCAGTGCTGCACTGTGAATATTAAAATACATAGGTACCTATCGCCACGTAGCAAACAGCGGAACTTACGTTCCTTATTTGAACGCTTAAACGAACTTATATTATATATGAATATATGAAACAAATAAATATGTAAATTTATTTACATTAAATACGATATTTATATAACTATGTTTCACATGCGGCCGCTTGTAATTGTTTTTCTAGACGATCTTTTTCTAGACGACTTAATAAGACTAATAAAATAGATTGTTAATGACTAAGTTACCACAAATTCTGTAGATACGTGTCGCATTTTACAACAAAATATAATAAAGGAACTGCTAAAAAGCGTGTAGAATATCCGCCCTCACATCGCCACCCCCTCACAACCCTCGACCAGCAGTATTTGATTATTAAATTTAATTGTAAGATCGAAATCAAACCGATGCTGAGCCGTACGTTCCATTACCAACAAACAACGTCCGTCGGTCCGTTCATTAGCCAAACTCTCACAGCAAAGGCTCCCCTCGCCTCCACTCCACCTATTGATTCCTCTTCATAGTATACCGTTAAGTGCCCACTCACTCGTGCGCCTCGATCAAGGATCGCTTGATACTTCACTGTGCAATCTTTGTACCGAAGCTTCTTAACGATTTCTGGTAATTAGTGAAACAATGAAACCCCTTTTACCCTATCATTATGTTCAAAATCTTGAAAATCCATCACCCTTGCGGGGTAGGCAGATAGTACTATCGGATGCCATATATGTTTATTCTTACTAACTTACTAAATTCTGCATTCACGTCGCTTTTTGTATAGGTTCTATTTTAAAAAATATCCTATTTTGAAATAAATATGTTATTACGCTGTGTCATAAGCTTCGAAACGTAAAGTAAAGTAGGACCACATGTACAAGGAATTTAAATTTGAATACTAAATAATTCTATATTATGTATATTGATTGATCTTATATCTTTCCGAAGACAAAAATATTTATATTAATTTAGACTTGTCGATAGCAGTTATCACACCTTTTGGTTTGAAATTCGACCTCTCACGTCGGGACCCGGGTTCACATAGCTCCCTCTATGCTAAGAGGAGGCTCGTGTTGCTACAGAGGAACGATGCAAAATGTTGAACAAATAGACTTACTGATAATAATAATCCTTTCTCGTTGTTATTTGATATTTATTCAAGTTTGTACAATTTGCCATTCGTTGTTACACGCGATTTAGAGTTGGAAATGTTAAAACCTCAACTCCCTTTCAACCTATTAGTCTCTATTTGATTTTTACTGGTTGTTCAATAAGTAATTTGAGCAGATTGTATGGTTTCCGCGTGTCCTAGTCGTAATCTATTTTAAAAACTGTCTAACGGTGTTGAGTACATTATTATTAAGAGTAATACATTATTATTATATACTACGATCATCGTCCAGCTGTCTCAGCTGGTGTCATCTCTTCAGCTGGATTTTCACTTTCCCTAATGAGCGCTTGTATGCTTTGACAGGGGATTATATACATACATAGTATATTATACATACACACACACTCACGTTTCAGTTACGTTTAAGTTACAATATGAAATGGGTGTTGAGTCTATTGCCATACACCGAGTACGTTACCAGAGTTCGAGCCACTACTAGAAAACGTATAAGAAATCTAGTTGAGCCCGACGCGGGATTTGAAACCGAGACCTCCCGAGCCGTAGTTGCGCTTGCAACCAACACAACCAACGCAGCAATTTGTCGTGTTTGTTGCAGAACATATACATACTAAATATGTATTTATGTCTAATATTAAAAATATCTCTGTTTGTTTACAACCTCCAATATATAAAGGAGCTCGTGCTGGTCTAGCGAACTTTGCTGTAGTTTTTATTTTATCGACACCGTGCCGGTGTTGTAAGTACCTCTAAAACTGCTCCACAGCTGAGCTGCCCCTTGTAACTGTGACGTAAATTTACTATGTAGGTAATTTATTACGCCGTTACCATTAGTCGATTAGTAATTTATGTGACCGTGTGCGCCAATAACGGCAGGAAAAGGTCCGCACTTTTAAAATCTATGGAAAGACGATAATTGTGTTAAAGTGACAAATTATGTTTTTGTCGCTATAAGATTTGCGCTACACATGTAAATTTTTTGTAAGCCAATGAAAATACTTATCACAAAATATTTGTCAAATAATCCAACAAAATACCCACCGTTCTTCCTCCTCTCTTCTAGAAGCGGTACATCAGCTACATCTACATCGGTAGAACATCAGCATAATTACGGCTTTTCAAAGTAAAAGTTAAAATATCTTATTGTCGTAGTTATAATGTTGGCAGCTAAAGTCCACGCTTGCAGCGGTCGAGCACCGAACACAAAACAGCCAGCAACAGATGACGAAGAAGAACGATGAACGTCATTATGTATTTTGTATCCGATGTTGGTTGAAGGTTAGGAAACACTTACGACTATTACCAATTTTTTGTAATACATAGTAATGTTCGTAGTAGTATGGCTGTTAATTGTAGTAGGTATTATATATGTTATGTTTTTTTCCTCAATATTGACAAAATCGCATTGTCTAAATTATCTGAAGCTGTACTGGTGTAGGTTAAAGAATTGTGCAAGTGCGATAACAATGATTTTGTTAAAGGTAAACGTAAGGTCACGCGTATAATCCCCGAAGAGATAGAGAGAGGAATGATTTAATTAATCAATATATTTAATCTCATTAGGGACAATCAACGTAAAATTCTATGAAGCGTTGAATTCTCTGATAAACATGCCGTCTGCGCGCAATTAAAAAGTCCATGTCACTTCAAGTAGAACTGATCTGTTTAGGTCCAAAATTACGTTGGACGTGTGCCAAAGTGATAATTGGATTCGATTAATCGCAGCGACACTGCCGACTGCTGCCGTCTTCTTTACTCCTCTGTAATTTCTGATTAGACTACAGCCAACTTTGTAGATAACATTTGTTTTACATGCAACATCTTGTTATCAATACATTAATACATAGATCGCTTCACTACTGATCACCTCATTGGTCTACTAAAGAGGTGTTGAACTCCATCCCCGGTTGTGGCACAGTATCCCGTGCTAGTGTCCAGGTGGGTATGAAATAACACCATGCTAGTACTGAACTATGAACCGTGCGAGGGTATCACACCCCTCCTGTCTACCTCCGCGGGGAGACAAGGACGTGATGCTGTATTATTATTATAATTCTTAGCAGATAAATAAAAAATATCATTAATATTATTGTAAAATATTAACAGCAGCTAGTCGCGAACCATCTGTAGAGGAATGTCGGTTGTCACTATTCCTCTTGTACCTACCGGTTGTTACAATGCTGGAACAGTTGATCTTCATTGTTAATCATACATGTGTTTTTCGGGATGGCCCAGCTCCGCCCGCTTGCGGCGGAGACTCCGCCGCGACCTCGCTGCAATCGGCGGGAGCTCATGAAGAAGGACCTCATATTGGTCCGAAACTAGTCGGGCCATCCCGAAATTACGCACGTGAGTCCAGCCGGCTTAATTCATAATAATATGTAACACTCACGAAACATTTAACAATAAAATAGTTAATCATAGAACTGGCATCGTCTCTTTTATCCCTCCACTATGGGCTCTGATCGTCTTTCAAAATGAAAAGAATTGAGGATATAGTCTGCTCGATGAGAAGTTCCATATAAAGTCTCTAGGGAGGTCAACAATCTTTTAATTCATAGTTTTGGTCGTATTTATATTGATATCTTTTATACTATTGGTAACAGTCAGAGGACACGATGTGTTGGGATCGACGAGCGAAGGGTCAAGCCTATCTTTGGAAGGGCGGAGATATATGATGTTCGCTGCTCTCTAATTACCCCTATTATCCATGCGTCCGCGTCACAAACTTTCCCATTATTATTGTTAAAATTCAATGTACCTCATTGTAGACCGTAATATAAGCTATTATGTGCTTTAGACTTTTTTCTGACATGAAGCGGACTTTTTCATATACAGGTGTATATTTCCCTAATATTATTACGTACTAATATATTCCCTATTATTATTATTATTAGTATTTTTCACATTGGCTTTACTATTTCCGATCACGTCTGTGACTTGTTATCGTTCCTTCATGCACACAGAGTATATTAACAAATATTGGAAATCCGTAAAGTAAAAATGACAAATCTCTATTAAAATTGCCGAACAACAACGCGGCAAATATTTCAATTTCATATTAAAAATGTCGCCACTTCAAATTCTTATATACGTATACTATATTGTTGGTAAATTTTTTGCACAATAATGTCACTCGAAGAGCGTTAAACATTTGGCGATGCAGCAATAAACGTAACTCATGGCAATACAAATGTACGTTAGTATAACATAATTTGAATTTATTACAGTGTTGCTAGCAAATATTTACATAGCTAACGTTCAAAATGTTTTATTAATGGAAGTAATTATGGTCATTGAGCAATTTACTAAAATTGGCTTAAATCTACTTGAATAAATAAACATAGTTAAGTACATAACGTAATTATTTCAGAATACACTCATTAATAGATTCGACTGCGCCTTTATTTCGTTTATTCAATAACGAATATTGTTATAACAGTCATCGGTTAACTAAAAATCTATGCAAATTTTCCATAAAATCTTTCCATAATTATTACCGAAAAGATTTTAATTATTTCCTACACCTCTATAGCTAGTGATATTTAATCTTAAAACGCACATTTTTGTAAGAGGTGCGCATCAAGATTTGAACCAGGGCCTTCGAACCACTTCGACCACTAGTCTATCACTGCTTAGGCCCTGTAGCTCGGGACCAGAATACGAGCTACGCCATATCCTGACTGTTGTAAGAGACGGTCGGGATCGCGAGCGGTTACAGTAGGAGCTTGAATTTGCAAACCCGCACTTAGCCACACAGATTATGGTATTAATCCGCGCATTGTTAAAGGAGACCCGTGTTCCGACAGTGGAACGATTAAAGGGTCGGAATAAAATATTTCATCAATAGATTGGCATACGTACTACGTAAAACTACATGAGTTTTAAAAAATACCAATAGATTCGGCTTGTCATATTCTCCATAACATTTCTATAGTAACGTGCTTTTCGTACTTTTATCGGTACCTACAAGGTTTATAAAAAGACAAAAAATATTCTTATCATACATTTAATTTCTTTTTCTTTTCGTTTATAATTATTTACATCGTATTTATCACATTTTCACAGTCAATACATAATATATTACATCGTTATATAAAATGTACACATAGTCTGGCCGCACGTCTACACACAGCTCTCTGGTCCCGGTATCTCCTCGGCTATCAGATGCTCCCTCCTACTTAACGGCAACGCGTTGATGGTGTCGGGCTGCGCGCGGCCCCCCGCCGCCCCCGCCGCTCCCGCCGCCCGCGCGCCCCGCGCCGCCCGCGCCGCCAACGCCGCCGCCTGCACGCGCGGCGAGCACGCGGAGTTAGTACTTGGATATATACATATTTACGCAAAGGCGTTCGCACTGGTGTGATACAAGGAGGTGAGAATGTGCTGGGGGGACGGAAAAGGGCTACGGAACTTTCCTGGTCACCGTTTTCTATTCCGTGGTTTTAAAATATGAATCGTTACCGCAGTATTGGGTTCATGTATATGTAGATATTATTAAAAATATTAACAAAACTGGTAAGAAAAGGTACGAAAATAATATGTAACAGAAATCAAAAATAAATGTGAAAAGTGTGTAATATTGATGGAGATGACAAGAGATTGTGTCACTAACGTCGTGCGGGTCGCCGTCCGCGCGCGGCGAGCGCTCGCCGGGCCACTCGTCACGTATATGGACAATCCCGTTCTTGACAGCGTCCAATCCACATTTCGAGTTCGGTGGGCTGCCGTCTAAAATATTAAAATTGGCATTGCATTTCTGATAGCTCAGTTGAAGAAGTGTGAAAACGTCCAATTATTCCGAAATTGGTGTATTGTTGCACTTTAAAAACGTTCCGTAAACCCGAATACGGCAATGCGGCTTTCTTTAATTATACCATATTATCACTTAAACGATTTGATTACTGGCGATTTACGTAACTGTTATTTGGCTGTGTATTTGCAACTGGTCAAATTGTGAAGAAAAGAATTGCAAAGATAGTATCACTTTTCAGTTGAAAAATAGTTCAGTAACACTTTTCAGGTCTTTAGATGAAATATTATCCATTCCTGATGTTCTCTTGTAAATGTATAACGAATACAGCCTCTCAGTATTAGCGTATCTGACGGTAAGTGTCTGCGTGACAACGCTCAATTCCCATGAGATTTAGCAGTTTTACACCTAATTTTACTTTCTTTAGCGAATTTTGTTTTATGAGCAAATATGTCAAATATTGTCTATCCCTTATTTTGTGGTACACATTAATATTTCAATTATACAAATTCGTCATACTTCGTAATTTTTAAAATAGCAATGGGATGTCTTGCCTAAGTGTATTTATTCAATATTGCTTTAAATGTATTCAATCCCAAAGTTGTTTGAATATACGAATTCAACACTTTGGCGGTTTGCAGCAGAAACGATTTAGCGAAACGCTTCGTCCTGCTCAAAGGATCCTACAAACTACGGATGGTAGTCTGCGGTACATCCTGCGTACGAATAAAATTAATTTGATACAAATACATATTATTATACTAATCCACTTGAGTTATCTTCGACAGTCAGACGTAATTCTTATATATAAATAGATTTATAGTTATCTGAAATGTATTAATAAATGTATATGATACCCGGTGGTGGGTTCAGAATGTCCGGCTGCGCTTGCTTGGGCGGCTTGAGGGTGTACGCGACCACGTACTGGCCGTCGGCCGCGTTCAGCTGCAGCGCCGGCGCCTGCTGCTTGGCGGGCGCTCGCGTTCTGAGGGCGTTATATAGAGGGCGAACTATAACACACATACCGTGGGACATCACGCCCTGCCGTCGTGTCCCAAACTAGGTGGAGCCCATGTTGTAGTCATCGGACGGCTGACATAATACATACAACTATATACTTATGTGGATACCTACTTATATAGCACGAAAACTCAGAACAAATTCATGTTTGTTTAAGAGTTTGTCCAGAATGGTAATCGAACCGACGATCCCCCCTCCGCGGTCACGTTCATTAATCAGTAAACGAAAGCGACAGTCATATGTACAATACACCACTCACACAATACACCACTCACACAATACACATTTTAAAATTTCTGTTATGATATATCGTTCCTAAAAGGCCATTGCAATAAGCTGATATCAAGTAGTTTTACCATATGATATTTATTAAGAATAGTCAAACTTATTGCTGGGGGAGCCCAAGAGGGGATTTTGCGCGTTACTTGAGCGCGTCAGACAATCATATAGTAAGAAACCTTGTACCCTGTAATGTACCGCTACCAAATATTCAACCTTTATATACGAGTATGTATGCATTGAGAGTAGTCCGTCAGATTAATAAAAAAGTCGATCCTCCACTACTACTTCAATTCAAATATTTACAGGACATCAATCGTGATGGTGTTATTTATCGACATATGACCCGTACAAATGGCTTGAACAGAAAAGGTATCAAATCCTTTCAAATACTCACGTTGTAATTTTTACACCATACATTTATATTTGAACAGCAAAGCTTCTAGTTATATTACTGCGTCAGAAAGGAATTGGAGTGAATTCAGTAGAAATCGTCTAGTTTTAGCTGTTTCGTGGGCGTAGCCACCAGCCAACAAGTTAGATATTGCAGAAAGTTTTAGAACTTTTATGAGTGTTATTTACCGAAGTGGACTTTATTTTGTCTGTTTTTAATGTCCTTAATTAATTGTACCATGTACCTAGTTTTTATGCCTGTCTTGAATTATCTATTGCAAAGATATAATGTTAACAATAAGTTTTTTATATACAAGCTTTGAGCAACTTGTAAAAAACCATTTCTAGGTAATTCTCGGTGGTTCCTGGAAAAACGTATTATAATACATTTTCACGACAACAAGCGGTCTCTTCTATACGAGTACCTGCTTAATTTGTAAACTTATAACAGGACAATGCTTTCATCTATTTATGTACGATGATTCGTAAATATCTATAAGGATAGAAGTTGTGCTCTCGGTGCTCTTTGTCTGTCCCGTGGGGGACCTGGGGTGACATACAATAATAAAATATAATAATGAAACAAATTGTTTTGATTTTCTTAGCTATCAAAGAAACTAATATTCTCTTTCTCCGTGCACTCGTTCCCTCAATGTTGAGGGTCGTGACTCCGACGCAACACTTGGTTGACGGACACTCTCCATCTGTTTCCTTCAGTAGCTTGGTGAATTATCGTTCTAATAGGTATCTTTATGTACATAACATTAGGTAACGAATTTATATAACGATAAACAAAATACAGCAAATTCACTTCATACCTCTTTCTTCGAAGAAACAAAACCGTGAAAGCCGCCCCACACGTGCAAAGTAGAACGGTCAAGACGATCACCCAAAAAACTGCTTTGGATACGCCGGCCATTAGCCCTTGTGTGCCATCTGAATGGAATAGAAATCAACCCTTATTCACTACATAATATATGATATTCTACGACCAACACAGCAGATAATGATGATGACACTCTAATTATGACACTAACGTCCCGTTCTAGTGACCACACACAATTTGTCTTCTTTATAAGAATATTTGAGCGGTCCTTAATAATACTATCATACATATCTCACAATAAATACAAATCCTTGTGTAATAAATCAAGCTGTCCGTAGAGTTCCCAAAGATTATGTCATTACCGAAAACTGGGCCAGGGAATACAGTAAAGACTATTATGTAAAGACTATACAAAATTTATCGCTCGGCCGTTGGACCGCTACTGCAGGTGCGGTAACCCGATTAATGCAGATGCAGTGCCGCTTTGTTTATATCACACCTGTGAGAATACAACCTCTGGTATTTATTTGTTGTACTGTGACACTGGGGTATTGTTACTGCAGTGTTATCATCTGCAAGGTGTCGATAACAATGTCGTTCGAGCTGAGCAGATTGAATTTTGTGGTGTTATTAAAATTAAAATACTTGAGGTCAATTATTTTTTATGCAGTAGGCAATATAATAGAGCATACACGCTATCTAAGTGTGGATGACGTGTATGACAACATTAAAATAGCGGGCCTTGAATATCGCATGTGACAAAAAGCGACAAGATATCGTAGAATGCAAAACTAAAGAAAACTGGACAAACATAAATTATCGTTGTATACACTATCGGAATACATGCTCTAAGGAATTATCTTTCATATTCGTATGAGGTAGCGTTAAGTGGCGTGGAAGATATGTATAATAATAATTGCAAAAGGGAATCAGCATTTAATATAGAGAGCGAAGCTTCCATTGATGAGAATAGCTCGATAGAACGCTAACGAGATAAGCGTGGTAAGAAGAAAATCTCTTTAAATTGCTTTATTTTAAGTTCGCACCATTATTTGTGGCCATTACATAAGATACATATATTATATTAATGACTTTAAACTTGGGACAATTTAATGCAGATAGTGATAAGTAGAAGTTCGTATGAATCTTCTAGTAACGAGTCACGTGAATCGAAAGTCATTTATTAATGCATTATTATTACTTGGAACATTTAGGCCAACCCTTTCGTCCTTACAAACTCCGCACGATTTAATTAAGAGCATAATAATCTTGGTATGCAACAAAAATGAATATAACTCGCACAAGTTAACAAGGCACCTCGATATGATGACGTAATAGGACGGTACTGACGCGTCGAATGAGAAAGCGGCAGGCACCAGTATGCAGGGCCAAATGGCGAGAAATGAAAGGCATTTATATTATGACTTTTTTGGATAGATGGTTTTCTAATGTATTATAATTATGTACGCATATTACTCTAGCGACGGGTTACCGGTCCTCCTCTCGGGATCTTGGTACGCCAGCGCGTGCAGCACGACCCTCTCCGAGACGCCCTTGTCGTTCCTGGCGTGCACCGTCAGGCGCAGCGCGGGGCCGCCCGCCCACAGCGCGGCGCCCG
>DWTO01003667.1:0-12324 GCA_018244755.1 Jemadia pseudognetus
AAACGTAACTGGTGAATTGTGGGAGTGTTCTACACCCCTCTGCCTACCTCTTCGGGGATAACAGGCGTGATGTTACGGAGTAAATATACGTTATTTCATTAATGATTAAGTTAAAGTATTTGTTACTACACTATTTTAAGCCGTTTTATACCTTATTCGTTATAGGACATGATCAAACAAGTCCCTTAGCCTGAAAACTCTGAATAACATAGTGTCTTGAATATAAAAGACATTTTCAATTTGCCAAAACAGTAATTTCAAACAATAAGACGATTTGTTTTGCATACCAATTTTCTATTTAAATATTTAACTTTAAATAGAAAATTTCTTTAGGTTATTCAAAACTTCATACGTATCATTTAACATTCCATAGTTTACTGGTCCTGAGTTGGATACAGAGTCGTTAAATATTGGCGAGTTTTAAGATGGCTTAAAGGTTCTTCTTCTTCTCCTTCAATATGTAATGCAATGTGGTCATTTGACCTGGAGGCTCCCAGTTCTGGGGAGAACTCAACGTATCTATTTACGAAATACAGACATTACGGCCACAAACCAGGATTCCTTAACTAACTAATAATTACAAATACGAATTAATTGAAATCACTTTTAGAAAAGCATTTCGCAAAAATTAAACTCGGCACACAGTCCTCCATAACACCTGAAGACAATGGAAGGTAACTACAAACACCAACTTTCATCATTAGGAGTTCAGAACTTTTTTGAGGCCGAAACTTAGGCGACAAATTTCTCCTACGCACAAGTTGTCTTCTCCACTAGGGTGTCCATAATGCAGTGAGAAATATATAAGATAAAAATATTCTCTGTTGCAACTACACAACGACATTAAAATGTTTTAAATCATTGGCTAATTGGATAATTAAATTATGCAGCTATAATTAATTATACAGCTTTAATCAAAATTTCTCTCACTCTCTAATTTCTTCTGTCTCTGCTATGAACACGCCACGATCAAATTTTGATCAGGTCCGAAACTGTACAGACTATCCTGAAAAACTATATGTGATTTAAGTTGCTAAATAAATTAAAAATAAATATTCATATTCACGAAACGTTTAATAGTAAGATAGTGGCCAAGTGTTCTCAATTTAGTTAAAAGACGATTCCTGTAATAGCTGTGGTCATTCCTACGTGCTTACGATTGACGATTCGAAAGTGTATCTTATGGTACTGCAATATAAATCTTGGTGTACATTACAAACCCTCTACTCTTTCCATGCATATTTACATAACTCAATTGTATTGACTTGTAACAAGGTTTATATTCTGATTAAACATTGTATACTGCTATCTTGTTGACAATTTCGGACACGGTCACCTCGATCCCAAATTATACATAAAAATATAATATAATTTCACAAAAATTCCAGGCACAGCAGATACTAATGGTCTATACACAAATTTTTATATAGGCCGGAAATCGAACCAAGAACATCCGTTCATTTTAGATTAACTAACCATAAATCATCAGGAAAATTGCGTATCTGAAATTCTCCCTTAGGCTGTAAATCCATCTTAATATCTGTTAAATTAGTTACCACATTAGTACCCTTGAATTTATTAGACTTTTACTGTTCATTATTATCAGCCTATTGCAGTCCACTGTTGGACATTAGCCACCCCTGTGGGGTTATGCCCTTAATCCCTATGCTAGGCATGCGAGTTTATTTATAGTACGTGAAACCATTATATTCTCTTACATTGTGTTTATGTTCTTTTACGAATTCAAAATCCTGTTTTTACATTGTTATAAATATTCCATTTTTTCATTTCCACAAATCTAAGAAAAAATTACGTAAATATTCTTTAGCCTAGATACCCTTAAAAAATATGTAGGTATGTATTAAGTTAGCCGTATTATTGAATAAAAGTTCCCTTGTAATAATTTAAACTCATATGTTTGATATCTATGTAATTTGTTTGTTTAGTTCCAAGTAGAGTTAAGAGTTTGACTTCAGAGGTACTTGTATGTAAAGCGGATGTTAAATATACATATATACAATATTATTTAGACGAGTCCCAATAGACCCTAAAATATGGTAATTCTACTCGGGTCCGAAGTTTTTGGCACAAGGAGGGATAATCGACATTTTTGCCCTGTAATTTGAAATGGTGGAAATTGTACGATGTATATTTAGTGGTTCTTCACCAAGTTAAGTTAAACTCCATAAAATAGCAGTTTGACGTAATTAAACATTCTTGTTAAATTACGTGTAAATGTAATTTTTTTTACATGTACATTTCTGCACAATTGTGCGAATAATGATGATGAACAGAACTGAGTCACTTGGGTGGTTATAACAATCTTGATTCTTCTGAGTACGATGTTCATCAAATGTGTATGTAATTTCACGCCTCTAATTCCCGAAGAGGTAAGCAAAAGAGTGTGGTATAATCCCACATTTCACCATTTACATTTACGCCTTACACTGGGCACTAATGTATGTGATTAAAACTATTCTCATAGATTCCTAATGATTACATCTGAGACATGTATATGAGTTTAATCACATAACACAATAATTTTCCCCGCACGCTGGCACAGGTTCCACGCTCAAATAACATTTGTGCCCGGTCGACGCTATACAGGTTTCGCATCAAAGACCGACATTATTGTACTTGTATTTTATCGCTTAGAAGGTTTATTGTGTAAGACAGTCTTTAGAAATAAAACAAATTGAAAGACTTCATAATAACAGGTTCATTTCTAGAGCATATACCTACTACATAAAGGGCACTTGCTCAGTCAGTTAAAGAACCACAAAGTGGTACATTCTTGTGACAATTGAAACAGCCAAGGCATACACACATTAGTGCAACTTGAGTGCTAATCAACTAGCACGAACTACAATGAAGCGTAACGCCTGGCTACATGCCAAGCCGAAACAAAACATGTGAGCCAATCCAAAACCGAGCCTTGACAGTAAGCGCTGTAACCGTCAGTGGGCCGAGCTAGCCAGTACCCGTTAGTGACGTCATATGCAAGGAGATACTGTTCTTAATATGAATGATTGAATTCTTTATTATGAAATCGTAGTTGCATGAGTATTTATCTATTATGCACAGTAATACCCCTTACTCCTTGACTCATCTCAGATAGAATTCGTGTTTATTGTTATGAGAAGGGAATGATTTGAAATGGTCGACTAGAGTCGCAGGTCTCATGGTCACATGTCACATGCTATTTACTTCTTCAACGTACTAAGCGTAAAGGGTACTGGCGAGGGGCACTTTTGGAAATGCAGAAAATGTTTATTTTGAAATAGAATAATCTAGCTATTGGACTTTTTAATCAAGCTCCGACCCAGCTTATTCTCACTGGTGTGTTGCGAGGGCTTACCACCCGAATCCCTCTGATTGGTAACGCATGAAACTTTTATATTCTTACTGAAATATATTTTACGGTCGGTTTCCCATAACTATGAGAGCGAACGTATAAGGGTTTATGTTCCGTAGCGAGGCTGGGCTATATTTAGAGCGCATTGTTTTTGATTATTTCATTTTTTAGGAAAGGTTTATACTAGCTGTAAGGGTTCTAGACGTTGATTGAACAGAAATAGTTAATAAAGTTCATTTTGCAAGATTAAAAGCCTGATACATACTTCGTAGGTGTTCACTTCGACATCGTTGCTAATGACGACAACTCATGAATATTATGCGTGAAGGGTTCGAGGTACGATTTTGATTTTAAAATAAATAGGTGAAAAATTAATTCGCAAAAAGATGACGTTTATTCTTGAATTCAATTCAACTCAAGGAATGAGGAAACAATGGTTAATTTTGCATTTTACTATTTATTTTCTTTTTAACTTTTACTTCATTACCTATAATTCTTAATAACCTGAAGATATTTCAAATAGATTTTAATGATTATTTGAGTTTCCCTTAAGAATATAAAGCATTATACAGGGTCATGAAACATTTTAGGGCGTAATGAAATTATGAGCGTTAATGGAAAATCCTTTATAAGATATTTGTAAATAATACGATCGGAAGAGGTCTACTGAAGTTATTTATTTTAAAGGCGTAAATTTAAAAGGCGTAATTATGGAGTGAATTACCTGCAACGAAGCCGCATGTTAATAAACACTTGTGTTTATAACTTGCGAAAAACCTTCAAAACGAACTAAAGCTTCCTTGAATAAAAATGTGTGATGACATTATGTTTTTACTCTTTATGAGTTCAATAAATAATATAGCTTCGTATAGAGATATAAGCTCTATTATTTATTATATTCATAAAGAATAAAAGCATAATTTAGCTTTTAAATACAATATATTATTATTAATACGACGTGAATGTAAAATAACACTAGGCGAAGTACGGTGCGGCAGGTGGCCCTTTGATCTTCCACTCGATGCGCCCTGCTGTTGAGCAAGCGCTTTGTATAGGGCTGTCACCTATGTATCTGGAAAACAAATATATTTTATTTACTCTTTATATACAACTTTGAAGAGAACATAAATAATATATCTGTATTGTATTGTACTATGTCTGATATGTTTGTTACAAAAATGATTATACGCTTATAACTAGTGAGAGTGATATAATTAAAAAAAATTAAAACAATATAATAATAAAAGAATATGTCCTCCTGTCTTCTGTGTGAAATAAATTCTCGGGCAGTTTAATCGAAGCAACGAGTATGTATATCTATAATGTTCTGTATATATGAATCGATGTACGTACAAAGTACATATATTATTCTTCTATAAACAAGACGTAATTAAACATACTTATCGACAAGTTCCAGTCTTGCCTCGCTAACTGCACAATTCATTCCGGCTCGACTCCACTGTTAACAAAACGTTCTTAAGGAACACTCTGTTTTAATACTAAGGCTCTATTCAAACGAGTTTTAGCTTATGTAACGCTTTAACTTGAAATTATCACCTTTAAATTTTCAATAACTTGAGAATTGGGTTAATTTACTAACCATAAAAAACTTGTGTTACCGGGTGTTAATAAGTATTATATATCAATAATGTATTTACGGCGGAACATTGCATGCAGAGTAATAATTCCCCTTCATACATACTTTATATATTATAATATAAGTTAGATAAAAGTATCTCATTATAATATGGAACGATTGTACAGGTCAAATCCATAAAATATCACGATTATTTTCTGGTCATATAAACTGTAAGACTATTTTGTTTTTACTATAACTACAATCGCACAGTCACAACAGGGCCTTATTCATCTTAATTAGTTCCGTAGCAATTTTCTAGTGCTACTTTAATGTTGAATTGTTTTCACAACATCGAAATTATGTCAGTAACAGAATCGCTAGGCTGTTTGGTGGAAATGTAAGGACGTTGTAAAAAAAATTGTACGTTTTACGTAACTTTGTTATTAAAATGTTTTGTTGCGTTACTTACTTTGGTAAACAAATAATTTTGGCTAGTCCTTGCCTTGTAGGCCATTATAATTATAGTTCTTTAAAACTTATGTTATGTTAAGTTTGTGTGATTTGAAATCATAAAGAATTAATTATGCGTATTTAGATTATGTAGGCAACTTAACCTTACTGACATGATTAATTAAGTTATCGTTATCCATGGAAGTCTAAATAAGTGTAATGATTTACATGTGGACTTGAAAAGTTCTTATTAAATTATAGGGAAAGAATGAATTATTACCAAATTACTTTAGAAAATACTGCATCATTACTTTTCGAACACGGAGCTGACATATTTATCTATTAAGCGATTTTCGAAATAAAAGTACGTCATAAAAGCCTCCAATATAAATAACCATAGCACTAAATTATTATTATTGGCTACTAGATGTTCACGAGACGCATCTATACAGGTTTCAATTGGTAAATTGTGTCATGCATTATTTTGCGGTAAGCGATTACGTTAACCGAAAGTTTTCTCAAAATAATCTGAGAATACAGTCTATACTGGTGTACACCATTATACGTATATATAATAATATGTATTATCATACAATATTATACACCATACTGTATGAAACTATGCATCGTAGTATATTCGTCGATTATTGGAAAATATCTTTAGTTTAAATCGGTAAATTTAAAACATGTTATTAAATTATTAAAATATATATTCACTTTTGAACGCAGCTATTGTAACTTTTTGTATTGTATATATGTAAGTAGCAGATAGGAGTGTCAGCTAATCCACGCAGAACGTAGACTGCGTCGTATAAATATTTGCATATGATATCAAAGACGTTTTGCATTCTATTCGAAATAGCGAAACAGAACTACTACCCTTAAGAATTCTGTTGAAAACCTTGATTGATGAACAAAGGGCTCTCTGTCCCACGTTCAAAGTTAATTGATTTTTAAGTATATTATGTGGATGATAATAAAATAGTTCTATAGCTAAAATGCTCCATGAATACGTAATTTTGCACTATCATCATCATAATTAGCGTACTCCCGTCTACTGCGATAGATATGCATGCCTCTTTAATGGCATCCCACTAAGCTCATTCTTTATTAATACCATAAGTGTAAAAGTTTTATGATATTAGACCGTAAATTACATTAAGATCTTGACTGCCTCGTCGGTCGGCTTGGTTGCAAGCGCAACTATCGATGATGACGTACTGGGTTCAAATCCTGGGTCGGGCGCAAATGTTTTAACTTAGATTTTCTAGTAATCGGTCGGAATCTGGATATGTGCCCGGTGTATGCCGATAGACTCACCAGATATTCCATACTGGGACACAAACGTAACTGGTGAAACATTGAAGTGCACTACACTCATTTGCATACCTCTACGGGGCTTACAGGCGTGATATTACGTTGACATTAAGATCTATAACCAATTTTATTTATTTTTTATACAGCATATCTGTTACTATTTTAGAGTAGAAGCGCTAAACGTGGGTCGTCATCGCTGCCATGAAATTATGAACGATGAGGACGGGACATTTCAAATAAAATTTTATTATTCCTCGACATTAGCTCTATCAGGTTGAACCCCTGGGCGAAATTACCAAGACTGGCAACTTCTGAGTTGTAATTTAATTAAATAATAGCCTTTATAGCTCCTCCAGCCACGTGGAAAGAGGCCTGCGTCGAGATTATTCATAATTAAATGAAACGCCAAAATGCGTTGGAATTATGGTTATTGTATTATTATATTACGAGTACATTCGATTATAATCAAAGTCTAACAGAGTTAAAGCATATTACGTATAGCTTTCCAAATTCTATTGCAAGTGCTTACTTGCAAACGCTTCGCAAATCAATATCGGGGCGTTAGAAAGGAAAAGCTTCAAACCAGACGCGAAAAAGGTAAAAGGATACATTTACTTTCGTCTTTACAAGATTGAACATAGTAAAAGCACATATACTTGCCAAAATGCAATGGGACTATGGTTATTGTAATATATTTCGAGTAAGTAAGATTACAAAGTCCGGCATAGAATTTTTTTTGTATTGCTTTCCAAATGTATAAAAGTTTTCCTATAAATAATTTGCCAGTCAATTTCGGAGCACTGAGAAAGAAGACCTTTCTAAATAGGAGCGAAAAATGTAAAAGGTATGTTTGCATTTTGTAAAGTGTTGTCACTATCCATAAGACATACCATCAATGTATTATTAAATAGTTCATTTCCATAAACCCTCCAATCTATTCTCATTTGACTGCAGAATCTACAATTATGCCTACTATTCGATAACTTTTTTATTCTTTCAACTTTAAATTTAGCAATCAATACATAGCACATTCATACAAATCCAATCATAACATAATTTATTAAGCTCAAACATAACAAAGCATTGATGGATTTAAGTTGTATCGCAGTGCAATATTCCTGAGATGCAGTAAAAACAGCAATTTTTCTAATATAGCAAACGGACAAATAAAAAGAATAAACAAAATATATTGGTGTATATTCATTTGGAATATAAGAAACAGTTGTTACTAAAAGAAAACAATGATGTTTTCTCTACTGAGTTTTTCGTTTTGGGACTACAATATCTATGATAATACATTGGGACACCTTACACACGGCCATCTGCTCCCGAACTATCCCGATACTGTGCAACTGAGACGGCCGGACTGCTGATACACTACAAATAATTATACAAAAATTTTCAAGATACTTTTATATGCAAGTATGTAAATTTATATTCAGTCAGGCAAATAATTGTAAAACTGGACCGAATCTACAATATCCTGGCGCAGCAGTCATAGTCGTTAACAAATGCATCTAATGTTCCGTCAGCTGTTATATACGCATGGTATGTATATTATGTGTTGAAGCCCGATCGCACATAACAAAAAAAATCGTAACATCACGTATTTAGTTGTCTTCGTAGATGACAATATAGCGCTATATTTAATGAACATCACCGCCATTTCATTGTTCAACGGAACTACACAACTAGGTTTTATGAAAAAACGGGAAAATCTTAAAACGGCCGGATTCGTTTCATATCAAACTTTAATCCTATGATGTAATTTTATTTGCATATTTAAATTTGCTGCAGATTTTTTTTATCGAAACGAATAAAACTATATCGTCGTTGGTAGCATTCATTTTTATAGGTATTTGAAAATATTGGCAATGTGAACTCACCCTTTCCGTTTTGAAACATGTACAGAACGATACGTACTATATGACACGAGCGTAGGGTTGCCGTAAATAAATTATTATTAAACGTATCATCACGCCTGTTATCCCTGAAGAGGTAGGCAGAGGAGGGTAGAAGTATTACTGTTAAATTAATTATTATTGTTACTTTATTTTTAATATTTTTATGTGGTCTGAAATTAAGATTCCGCTTAAATTATTTATAGTTCAACCGTAAATTGTTGTGAAAAAAAAAGTTGTGGTTGAGTTCCGTAATTAGTTGAGTGAAAATTTATTTAATGGTATTAGTGATATACAAATATTTAAAACATTATGCTCAAGAGACATTTATATTATTGCACATGGAACGTATATGATAATTTTGGCTCCAGTAATACCCGTATGTAGTAATATCATTCAGGAAAGCCTGGAGAATACTGCCCATAATGAAGTTGTTACTAAAAAAAGCGATGTCGTTCTATGGGAAATATTAAAAAAAAAAGTTCGCGAGCCATTTTTTCTCTTAAAAACCGACGTAAAGATAAGGTGAAAAAATTACTGCAATCTATAGGGTGCTTATATTTCCCACGGTTGGATAACGAATATCCATAACTTGGAGAAATATAGATTTTATGTACATAACTAAACAGTAAATTTACTACAAACTACAGATTCTAGTAACTGAACCCAAGTTCCACAATTGTATAGATTGCTATTCATAATCAAGTAAAAATTACGTTTGTAATTTATACAGTACGTAACTTCAGCCTGACAAGAAATATGTTTTTTTTAAAATAAGAAGGTTGGTTAGCTTCGTGTTGGCAACCCTACCAAGCTCCCTTCCGGCCTGATAGGATTGCTTTGGTATTGGTTCATTTACATCCGAGCGTTGTATATATTACTGTTTATCCTAAACAAATACTGGTGTAAGATATATTTTCGTATTTTGATGTAATATTCGGATTCGAGGTACAGTATATAGAGCTGCCGTGCCTTGGCTAGATGTCATAAACACATTTTATAAAATAGTCCACACTGCATACAATAATATGTATAAATATGAGTAATATATTTTTATTGAACGTGAAAAATTTTACTTACGTAACATCACGTTTGTATTCCCCGAAAAGGTAGGCAGAGGAGTGCAGTACACTCCCACGTTTCATCAGTTATATTTACGTGCCGTTATGCAATAGGAATACATATATAAAACTGTGAGTTACATTGTAAGTAATAGTTTAAAGTATATAAACATTTTTTATGTTACGGAAGAAGTAGGGTACTGGCTATACGGGCGTGATGGTAAATACTCATAGCAGTTTATAGTTATGTACCATCAGAAATAAAATAATTCTACCCGAGACCAATCCCAATTGTGTTGCTATTTTCAAGGGTGAGTTAGCTAAGTATGTAGGTTGGTGTCAGGATACCGCACTTGTTAATATAGATCACATCAATGCAGGCATTGCGTGACATCATGGTGCCTGTTAGGCTGGCCAGCTTCAGAGTGCTTTACAAGTTTCCGATAAACCAGTTTCCTGATAAACCCCATCCGCACCAATCCGTGCCAAGTTGCGTGTAAAAACCCGTATGCAGTGGCGCGTGATAACCCATTGGGATTGTTGTTCCATTTGGATAATTCAAGCGTGTCACAAATTTAATCATATTTGAGGGATTATTATATCCAGACTGTTATGAATTTATTCCTCGTACGATCCACAACGTTCCAGTTTCCTTCAAAATAAGTAGGTTTCAAATTAAACTTCGTATGATCGGAGCATACTGTCGCGCGCCGCCAAGATTCCATAATCAAATTAGCGATAAATAAAGGGACTGTTTTTTGTTAAATAAGTAGTGATAGCATGTTTAATCAATACTTACTCCGTTGGCGCTTTAATCCAAGATCCGACGCGAGAGTTCGTCCTTTTATCCGATCCAGTATAACTTTATGCCAATTTCTGATTTGAAGCTCATGTAGACCTAACCACATAGTAATCACATTTTATTAAAAATGTCTCAATATAATAGTCATTTGAAAGTGAAGCATCATTGTACTCGATCACTTTTAAGAAGCGTAAAATGAAACGTGTCATATAAATACAGGGTGCTATTTTATCATAAGCAAATATTATATTCAAACGATGATTGATGGGTTTTGGAATTAATGTAAACTGAAGGGGGAAATAACGGGAAACGTACGTGAACGATACACACGATTTGAGACGGCTTTAGGAATTAGTTTAAGGGAAAATTTTAAAATAAAATCGGTCATTATCTTTATCAGCCCGTTTCCGTCCACTGCTGAACATAATCCATTCTTCACTTAGCTCTATATTCAGTTCTTCGCATATATCGTCACTCCACATAACTGGGTGGCGCCTTAGACTACGTAAGCAATAAATCCTATATAATACATCAACTGAATATAACGCAGATTAAAGCTAAATATCTATCCGAAAGGTTTCAGGCTGAAACTGGATGCAGCAAGTCGACATCGGTCATGGCGCTTATTAAACTTTTACA
This sequence comes from Jemadia pseudognetus, assembly GCA_018244755.1. Taxonomy (NCBI): domain Eukaryota; kingdom Metazoa; phylum Arthropoda; class Insecta; order Lepidoptera; family Hesperiidae; genus Jemadia; species Jemadia pseudognetus. Next base: position 11,105 of record DWTO01003667.1, read on the forward strand.
TATAATGCACGGCTTTGTCGCAATGTTCAATTGTTTCACATGATCAGTTCTAACAGGGATACACAAGGCTTGCTGGCATTTTCTTAATTGTAAACAAAGTATTTATGACATGTATAAATGAATAAAAATCTAAAATCCTTAAATGTTTACGAAGCTCTAAAATGTTTAGTGAATCGAGTTACACCTTATTCTGTAACACTCGATTATTCGCTCAACTTTACTTCAGCTAATAAAAGTTTAAATTCGCCTGTAACTTTGATGTACTAATAAACCGAGACGCGAACTATGTAAGTGAATACGTACGAAGACCAGAAGCCGATGCCTTTATAACATATCACTTTACTCGCATCAATTATAACTCTTAATACGGGTGTAATAAGGTTTAATTATCTCATGAGAATGTCTTACTTGCTTAATTCCTTGTTTTATTTAAGGGATTAAGAGCACCAGATAAACATTACCCTTAAGTTCATTTAATGAAAGGGTGAAAAGGTCGAATAGAATATTTGAATTCGTAATGTCTTCTCATTTTACTGCCATTATAATACTCAGTAACATAAACTGTAGGTACGAGTAGAAGGAGTGGTCTGTTATGATACTGCGCAATCTGCGCTAGCATTAATTCATCTGGTGGTAACTATATAGTTTAGAATTGTAAGCAATAAAAAATATAGGTGAATTTTTTTTGTAGTTGTTTTGATAGAATTGTAGAAAGTTATTCTAAAAACTGATAAGCTGCAGTTAGCAATGAATCATAATCGTAATAAAATCGTACATTGATACTGGATATAAGTATTAAGTTCACTAAAATTTTAATAATCTTGAAATTATTTTTATATGGTTTTAGTATTCGCATAGGTAGCTAGAAATGTGATGCAGGATAATAGGCAAAGAGAGCTACAGCAGCAATAGCTGCAGGCATTCTACAGTTTATTGGTTACAACTTACAAGATTTATAAAATAAGAAAAGGTTTCTACCAGAATAACTATCTGCGTTATAATTATAGGTTATTCTACTAATATGCAATATGGAAATTTCAAACATTAAAGAAAGAGAATGATTTCATATATATTATTGCATGTTTGATAAGGTTCGTACTACACTGACACAAAAAAAAATTCTTTTTAAACTATCTTTATTTTTGCCTGCCTCGTTGGTCGTGTTGGTTGCAAGTGCGACTGACGATCGGGAGGTCCCGGGTTCGATTCCCGGGTCGAAC
>DWTO01003668.1:0-12319 GCA_018244755.1 Jemadia pseudognetus
TTTGAAACGGTACTCATCGCACCTCGGCACGGATTTAATAAATCCAATTGTAAAAATGTTTGCAAAATACATACTTCTATTTACACCCCGCGCAGTTACTTTCCCCGTCACAATTCCATTACAGATTCACGCTGAATCCTTTCATGGAAATATATACAGTTTTAGTTAAACAAACATTTTTTCGCAAAAAGCAATGAAACTTGAAATAATGGCTTTTAATAAAATATTTATCCGTATAAAGCACAATGTTTTCGCATATTGTATAAGGAGAAATATAAATAGAGTAATAAAACACTTCCTTTTGTCACGGACGGCATTCTTATTTTTCACAATATTGTACATTGTACAGGACAAAGGGTTCTTTTTGTGCGCGAACTATATTTAAATGAAGTGCCATTGGTCTAACGGTTTGAATATTTCCTACATACAATTTGATTTCAAATTAATTGTCTTAAGCTGTAGTTAATTTTTATGGTCAACGGAATTAAAATTAGAATTATCAAACAGTATTGGACTAAGTATGAGACCTGTGTCGTTTGTCGAATGAGCGTTAACTCCACAGTCCACAACGGATTGAAAACTTAACACAATTCTCACACCCGACACAATTGCTTGCATAGTGCATATTTCCAAACAAAATTTAATTTCACTATGTAGTCAGTATCCTTTATTACATACGTAGAGTCGTGTATGTAATTCGGTGTTAGACACTAGACGTTTGCGCTGTCTATAGTTACTAACTGAACAAGTTTAGAATGGTGTCAGCGCAAAGGGTCTGGAATATACATCGACTAGTTGTTCCTGACACGCGTCACCCCGATAGCACGGACGACGGTGTAATTTCTAATATGTTTCGTTAACGGCACTTACATTAGTTTGCGCGCCGACAAATTCCCAACCGCGCAACACACATAGTTTCCTAACTAATTTGCCTCTTTGATGTTAATCAATAACAGGCGCCGGTGTCGATAGTTGTTTGAGATCTTCGTTTAGTTTGCCGCTGCCAACATTCTACGAATGTTATTTACTTGCTGAACACACATACATATAAATTTCCAGTAAGCAAATCGCTGATCTAATTTCATCCAGTCTACAAACACGATACTATAAAATATACAGGTAAAGAAGTACTTAAAATAATTGCTGTCGTAACAATGTGGTATCTTTCTCCGTTATGTCGTAAAAGTTGGTGAAACTAGGAAATAAGAATTGGTTCGTTGGTTGTAAATGTAAATATTAGAGGACGTTTTATGTCTCCTTCGAGAAGTATAAATATACTAGGTATAAGAGAAAGATACGGCAATAAAATAGACCCACAAATGTTCACACAAGACAAACGAAATTGATAATTTATGTTTGAAACATGAATGATAGGTATATTCAATATAGAATTATTTCAGCTGAATTCAATGAATAGTTTGGACTGCCAACAATTTTATACAGACTCCGGTAATACCAGTACACAAAATATAATAAATTTTGTTATTTTTAAACTCGTACCAAGTAATGGTACGAGTGTTATTTAACGTGGCAAGTTCAACTTGCTGACGTCAAACCTCTGCAGCTGCAGGCAATCTACCGAAAGCATACCATGTCTGAGGTCCTATATACAGGCATTCTTATTTATACCGTGAAGATGTATTCAGCATGTATTACATACACTTAATGCAATGAGTGTGAAGCTGACATTCACAGGCATAGAAAGCATACCTACATAATATGTTTATGAAAAACACACACACACACACTCGAATACGAGACTAATCTTAGAAAAATCTGCCTTTCAACCTCTATCGTCAGAATACGGACTACACAACGCGAGAACGTATGGACTGAATAGGTGTATAAAAGACTTAATTCATTTCATACTGCATACAATATTGGGTAGCCCAACTGAATGTGCGCATTCTTAGCGCAGTGGACATACAAAGAGAGAACGCGCGGTGCGTGCTCCGCGTGCGTTAACCTCTAGGGTTGTCAACGCATACGAACAGATTGACACAGGGGCAAAGTGAAACGAATTTCAACCATCGATAACAGAATTCAATTGATTTAATTTATCGGCACGTCAATGGCTGGCCAATTGCCGCAATGAATGGGAACAAATTACACTATCCGCCGTAAGTTGTTTTTTGAATTTTTCGACATTAATTGATTTTGTATTTTATAATAAAGATCATGTGTATATTTATGTTCATTTCGGAAACTTTTTTATAAGTTTTAAACATAGGCACTTTTTCAGGACATGAATATTTCCACTGATTACGAAACATGTGCACTTCATTATTGTTAAAACACCAATAATAATTAGTGAGGTACTTTTATTATTTTAAGTTTTTAATACCATTTTAGGACCAATGCACTTTAGCAAATTAAAAATAGCATGCGCAAAACGTTTCCTAGGAAAATCATTTGTAGCTCTTTTTGTAGGCCGTCTGCCTTTTCAGCTTTTAGGACTTTAAAAAAAGCCAGTGATGGATCGTCTTCTTTTATTTATACAAAGTTGACCGCCGCGGGCATCCCTGTGGCACCCCAAGATTACTGGCTACACACAGCGCCATAGAGGTCTCGCTTCCATATTCAAACTAGCCACTCACTTTCCTGCGCGCCGCGTATTGCATTGACTCGAATACCTGTACGCCCGTACGAATGCGTTTCTTATCGTTCTAGCTGTCATGTGATTATCTAAAAGGACACGTGACCCCGATGCATGCTAATTTATAACAGCCGACCAAAATACGCGTGAGGCACGTCGTGCCTGCGAGGACGCTACTTTAATAAGCCGTCAACTGCAAGATGGCTAAAGGACGTCTGCGTGCGATGCGTGCGTTATTTGTGAAACATAAAAAAATACTGGTTTTGATCGTGATTTAGTTTTGGCCCCTAAAGTAAGTTCAGTAAAGTAGCAAAAGTCATGAATAGCAGCTGATAATAAATGTAATCTGCGAAACAAATGAATATCTTGAGTCCACGTACTCACAAATTTCATGTGGAAGAATATTGATCGATAGTCCTAGTAATTAACCATAAATTATAAAACTCCTCTTTGTTTATTTTTATAAAAACTAAAGCTACGTTCACATTGGTATACCTACTTTCGTAGCGTCACAGTTTGTTTACTTACATACATTCATAATAAGTTTTAACAATCGTCACTTTGAATGGAACTGTACGAATAGTCACTGTGTAAAACTGAGAAAGCCGCGCAGACAGACGCCTGATTTAGCGCTGATTAGAACTGCTTAAAATTAAAACAGACATTATAACGTCAGCAAATATACTAATCTTTTGTACATTTTGCACAAGTGTTAGTCGAACTTAGTCCAGAGCCGCGCTCTGCGATCCATAAACAGCATCCCGAACGTGTGGATTATGCGCAAAAACTCCTCAGCGGAGGCATGTTCGGCAGTGCACTTGATCTGGTTGATGATGACGATGATGATCACCATCACCATCATCATCAGCTATTGCAATCCACTGCTGGACATAGGCCTCCCTGTGGGGTGATGCCCATAATCCCTATGCTGGGCAAGAGGGTTTAGATGGTTGATGATGTTGAAGTCAAAATCATCGACTTGAAATTTACACAGATACATACATATATTCATGTGCTCTATATATGGGACATCTATGTGCCTATACGGGTGCTTGTCAAAGTATGGGTGTTTAATAAAAACTTTCAAGAAAGGTGACTTATTCAAAACATTTTTTTGTAATAAAACAAAAATTTGTATTTCATATCATGGTTAGTTTTTACTGGAGTCAGTTTTTCTCGACACATTGCTCATCTTCTATGTAACCGCTCGCCTCACCTAACTCCACAAACTAATTGTCAATGATAAGTCCAACTAACACAATGCTACGTCACGCGTTCCATAATATCGCGCTTCGCCGAGCGCAGCCGTCGGCGTCATCCGAACGCTCAAACCGATTTGTGTTTACCCTACGTCCTGCGCCCTACAATCAATACACAACCAATTGATTACTATGACTAACTGATTTACAAACACACATACATTTACAGTTCTATAGAGATTCTATTAATAGAATGTATAATAATTATTATACAAGCGATTTAATTTCTCATCGTATATTTAGGTTAAAGGCCCACCACGCTCGTATCGTGTTAAAATGATTTATGACTACTATTTCATACCGTACCACGCTGTGCTTCTAAAATCTCGTACTCGGCAGAGTGCAGAGATTTAGCTTTCTTCTATATCCAGACTGAAACAGACACCTTATGACTTTTGACAATTTGGCTATACAGATTGAAATAAGTAATGATTATGTTTTGATTACATAGATTTAAATAATTAATATTTTTTTACGCTTACAAACAGACATTATAGTTAAAATATCACTTGTTTAAATACATTCAACAACTGCACGAAACGATTTTCATTCACGGATCTCGATCGCGCTGCGTCATGCATTCTTTAATCCCTCGCTTCGCGGCGCGCGGCGGCCCGACTCCATTTTGCACTGATTCAAATGAACTGATTTGTGCACGCCGTGCAAGTTGCTCGACTATCATATATTTCCTCACGTACGTCAGATTTTAAAATACGATGATTTTGCAAATTTGTAAAGGCCGCCATTGCAATTATTTGAAAAACAAATATGTACCCTCTTTTTAAAATTATTCAAAACGTAATCATAGTAACGCGTATCTTACGTTCACTTTGTTGATAAGTAAATAAGTTCACGAAAGCGAAGTGCGTGTATAAAAAATAGAAGGATTAATGTAAAAAGCACGACAGATCTGGAATAGAGGTAAAGGATAGAGATAATTGGTAGTCCATGCTTACTTCCTACCCAAACATTTACAATAATGTTGAACGTGGACAGGTAATGGTGCTGCGACATGCAGTCTATAATATCACGCTCTGTGACATAGCAGGCAGCGCTCGGACGCTACTCTATGCTGATTGAAACGGAGCGATCCGAGCGTGCCAAGCATCTCGCTTTTCTGCTGCAGATTTACTCGTCTTACACACAAAGATATGGTTTTTGGACATCGCTCTCTGTTAAAACAAAACACATCATTATGGTTTGGTCACGACTTAGATTTGAGATACAATTTATTTATAACTATAAATGTTATAGAAGTAGCAAAGGTCGCAAATGGATTTTGCGAAACATATGAACATCTTTAGCCCGTGTACTCACACATTTCATGTGTTAGCTATCGTCAATGTCACATCTGAGTACGAGCTAAAGAAAGCAAGTGGTGTGGCAAGCGATGTCGATGTTAACAATATAATTGTTAAGTTATTAACTCTTAAAGTGAGAGATGAAAACAATTCATAGGGAATTAGGTGAAGTAAGTAAGTAACGAATCATGAAATAAATTACCTGAAAATTTACAAGCCTCGTAATACATGTATAAGCGAGCATGCGGTAATGTTTCGTAAAATTGCGATTACGTATCCTAACATCGCACTCGGAATTCGACTTAATACACCTAAATGACATTTTGACGTTGGGAACATTATTCTATGTCAAAGTGTTACGGGTCGGTGGCTCCGAACGTACGTAGGTACGTGCCACCCACCCCTTGCCTCACCTTGCCTCTTCGCGCGTAAACAATTATCATGGAATTTTAATCATGACAGCAAACAGAATCCATTTAACGTCGCGGAGAAATGTCTGGGGGTGTCTGAAATCCGCGCGATGTCGTCTAAGTGACGGATAATTTATTCCACATCCAGGAAATACCGATGAACCGATCGAGCTCTCGAAGACACTCCCTAATCCTTTGATGGATTCCGTTCTGCAGAGAACGGAGAAAATATCAGAAAACCGCTTGGTGAAAATAAACAAAAACTTATCTTTTATCGATTACCCCGTTTGACTTACGATCAGCGGCGTAACGATCTCTCGAACAGTCCACCTGTTCCACTTTCTATGATACTTATACTACTACGACATATATGAATCATATTACTTAGTAAACTAAATATTGAAGATACTCATATTGCAGACAAAATAAACAGATCCAAGCATTATAAATCTAAGCACATACAATATTCAAAGAAAAGAATAACAATTGACACTAGACGTTATTGGACCTTCTTTCAATTTTGGTATCTATTTAATACTTATAATGCCACAAAATTACGAGAGGGACTAGTCGAAATAATGAAAAATTACGCGTGAACTAGTCCACGGAAGCCACATACCTATGCTCTCGTGGTTATCACTCAGCCAATCACAACACTTCCCGAGGAGTCAACGACCCAGCAGGCCAATCGCGGCGTGCACGATCTGCTCTAGTACTCGTCAACCGAAACAAATCGACGTTATTCTCTTCTTTTTTCTAGTCACGGATTCTGTCGCTTTGGTCATCACACGAGGCAAAAGCGATTGCGTTTTTACGTCCATACCAGCGTCGAATTCAATCAGTTTACCGAGCATCTCAACTCGTGTGTACAGCTGCGCTTTTCGAACTATCCAATGCCTATATACATATTATCCGACGCGATGCTTACGGAACTTTTCAAAAATGTTTTGTCACAAACGTTCAACAGAATTTATAACAGACATTAAAGGCTACAGCGAAAACTTTCATAATCAACGCTTTAATGAAATCCATGTATTTAAACTTCTTCACTCATTTTAACGAGTTTAAAGGGGAGACGAACATTTTTCAAAAGCAGCAGGTCTAGCATATTTAAAATGGAACGTGGAATTCCGCGTCGGAACGGTAAATCACATTTTTTAAGTGCACTAGAAATTAGATGTGAGGTTATGCAACAACGCTCCACAGTTAGCGAGAATGTATTTCAGTTAGCGCTTAAAGTCGACGGTGTGCTGCGGTGGTTGGCTGTCGCAGACGTTCCGCTTCCGGCTCAGCGAGCGGAGCGCGTGTGCACTGAGCATTACGAGCCGTCTATCCATAATTAACATAGCGGCATCGCACGCTAGTTAATAATTATATATTTCGCTAACTATAAATAACAATGGATTAACAATGCGAGCACCATGGATTGGTAAGATGGATACGGTGGACGGCGGCCAAAAGTCAGTCGAGCGAGTAATGCGCGCCGGCCCTCCCCGGGATTAACAATTGGTGAGCAGATTGTTTGCGGGAATACATTTCCGACAATGAATTTATTATACGAAAACAGAATGTAAAATCTGCCACCAATAAAGTGCTCGACGCGACCATATTTCTGCCTTAGGCATTTTAGTGCCACGCTAATTGCTAACAACAAACATATATATTGCACAAACGGCGTCAAACTGATTCGTGGATGTGGTCATTCATCACGTTCCTCACGTGCTATTGGGGACGTTTCAAATTGTATAAAACCAATTCATCTTTTTTATATTTCCATTTTTTTATGCATGCTAATTCCAAATTGCTAACATTGTCGCATGGAGACAAAAAGTTCTCCTAATTACATGGTTTTAACTCCATGAATCTGTTTATTTAGTTTATAAATTCTGACATCACATTTTAAACTGTATCAAGCTAAACAGAAATTTGTTTAATGTAATTTTATAACATCCACCATGAATTATAATGTACTCTAAACTCTATCAAACGATGTAAATGTAAAAAAATTGAGACGATGGGTACAGCGAACGCTAACGGAAGATTGGGGGGCCCGCGTTCGAACGCAAGAAACGTTCCCGAGCAATCCGACCGCTACGCAAACATACGCCGTCATCAAAGACAGACACTGTGTTATGAAAACAAGCAACCGAAAACAAACACAAACAAATACACGAAACAATTGATGAGAACGGCGAGAGGAGCGAAAGAGGGCGCCGTTTGAAACGATGCTGTTTATTACATACTTGGTATGCTAGTAGGTAGCTAAAATTTCTTTAACACAAAATTAAGAATGCAGAAGAAATACATCAGGTCTACAAGAATAGAAATCTTTGAAACTTCGCAATCATTACACATTATTCTAAATACGTAGAGAACATACGTATCAAATGGAATTTGTTTACATGTACCAACAAGTCATAAATCCAAATATATATATATATGAGAATATAATATGTAGTTGCCGCTCACTACCAAAACAACGATGCTGTAAGATCTAAAGAGAGAGAAATATGGAAAACAAAGGCAAAATATAGGAAAGCATATAAACATTAGATTTGCGAAATTCATTTACGATTATTGCAAACAAGTAAATCTAAATAATTGTTACAAAGAGCGGATGAAAACTAATAGGAAATACAAAACCTATGGAAGTGACAGCAACGAGGAAGTAATTCAAATATATAAGGAACTGAAGTAAAAAACATTCTACCAGTATTATAACGGTTTATTACCAAACCAGTGCAACTAATGTACAGAATCTCATAAAGTTAAATTAGTGTAAACAGCAAATGTGTTGAATATACTTATGTGTATTAAACAGCAAATGTGTTGAATACACATAAGTATATTCAACACATTTGCTATTTACACTAATGGTGTTTGTAGAAGAGACGAAAACTTTTTATTCAACGAATACATTAAGATTACTTTCAGTATTCACTTTACTACTGCTACACAGAGAAATTGATTATTAAAATCAGTTGAACACAAGATGATTTATAAATAGATTCTTCAAGAAACTCTTTCTGAGAAAAAATCTATACAGCCTTGAATTGAAAAACTATTTAGTTTATACATGATAAATTATTGTATAATGGTGTTATGATATGAAAAATATTGAAGCCGCAACGATATAAGAACGAGGTTGAAGAAAACGTACAAAACGATTGTAACAACAGCGCTAGTTACGCCAACAACGTGGGTACGGCTGACGGTTCACTTATCGAAAGGATGTACGTACTCGTACGTACGTACAAGTGCACGGTGCGAAATTGAGCTGTTTAGCTTAAAAGCGATAACGATAAATCGTACCGGTTCAACTGAGCAATTACTGTCGCGTGCTTTATTCGCCGTTCCTTGGTGGTAGGTACAATTACACCAGCTACTATACCATCTGTTCGTATATCAACATAACTATATGTATCAAACGCGTGTACGACAACAACGCTCATTCGCTTTTATTACTGGCATTAATATAAATTTCGTGTGCGGGGTGAACTAGTGTAAATTGGATAATCTTGTTTAACTAAAAGTCTAAATTTAATCATGTCACAAAAAAATATAGGACCCTGATAGACTATTCATTTGAGAGAAATTAGTTTCAACTTATCCTTTTATGTATACCCTGCGAGTAACTAATTACACATACATATCTTCATGCCAAGTCCTTCTCAGGGCAGGCAGAGGACATCGAATGCCGAACATCTCTCTCCGCACAAACCTGCCGCGCCTTCTCCACATTTGCCCACCAGCCAGTATCTGTCCTATTTGATCAAGATGGTGAGACTTTGCAAATTAATAAATTACATATTTTCTCTTGACAATGTTGCTTACTAAACGAACCCCGCTGCCGAACATCTGTTATACATTACCTGAAACAAAAATAAAATACACATTAAGATGGCAACATCAAATCAAATGAACTTAAGTTAAAAAGAAATTAAAACTGTTCTAAACTCATGCTACAAACGCGAACAGGACAGTTTACGAGTTTAAAAATGTAAATGAAGAGAGACTGTTGTATAGTTTGTTTCGTGTGATATGTAAAAACTTCCACGGATGAGAACATACCGCGGCCAATGCCATGACTAGCCGTGCCTATTTTTAAAATATAAAACGTAGAAATCGCTTCCGTGAAATGGTCAAGGGAGCGGGTGGCCCAGTATAAGTAAACTAATTTGCGGCGGCCATTTTGCAATATGGCGCGCATTATAACGTCTCTTTATCGAGTCCATTTGGCCGTTGCTACTCTTTTTAATATCGTGCTTTAATTTTATGCGCCTGTATCTCTGGGGTTATAGCTTAATTGGGGTTTTTCGTACTCAAGCCTGCGTTTTTATTATTCATTGCCTACGTAACGAATGTAATTCTTCCGTTTTTTTCACTGCTACATTTGCTAAACGAGAATCTCTTGGGCAATTGTTGATTTTTATTTTTTTAACAAATTTCATGTTTGCTAATAAGTACTCATAGATTGAAAAGTAGATTGGAATTATTTTAACAGTTAAATGGTAATAAAATTGTTATCAAATTCCATAATGGGAAGTATCTAACTAAATGTAACTGGTGAAACGTGGGAGTATACTACACATCTCAGCCTATTTCTTCGGAAATTAAAAGCGTGATATTACGATGATATTAAAAATATCAATTGCTTCTATTATTTGGTCGATAACTTTTTGGAATTAAATGTAATATTATACTACCTACAATATGATACTAAAATAATAATGTAATAGAAAAAACAAAATAAAATGTTATCATTAAAACGCATAACTCGTCAGTTTTGGTGGTACGGAATTGTACGCCGTGATAACAATTTTGTTGTTAAATGCGAACATTACTATTATTATAAACGTCAATTTTTATACAATATCTGCTTATTATTATTAACATTATCATCGATTTTGTAGATTCTACCGCGTTGTATGTTTATTTTGACATTCGCTGGCATTCCTACAAAACCTATTCACCCTTGCCTTGAAGTGCCGTGGGTTACATCTGTACACAGTAAACAAGCGCCATTTTGTGCTCAATACAAGGTAAATTATTATTAAACAAACAAATTATTAAACAAATGGCCATCCTCCAAGTACCCAAGCGATGTATTTGTTATATAACATAATAGTGAATATGAAAACAAAAGACACCATGACTATTTACTAACTTTTCGTTTTTACTAACTTTTATGCGTGCAATGGAAAAAATGCCAGTCAGTCAGTCAGCCAGTCAAAAATAATTATAATAGAGCTAATTGTTATTCCCTTTTAAATGTTTCTTATGGGGTTACTATGCGATGGTCACCCAACATTCCATGAAGTATCTATCGCTTTGAGTTAAGATTTATTTCATTGATATCTTAAATACCGAGACATTGTTTTCTTACAATATTATCTATGTAATGTCTATTGTAAATATCATTGTTATCCGCATAACAATTAAGGCCGCGAAGTGGGCAGCGTAGTAGGCGAGGTTTTATATTGTTTTTTTGAGACTTTATATCGATGCATAGCAAGTTATTACTTGATATGACAAGATATATCATAGATTTCTTACTGGTCAAAAAATTTGCCAACACCTCGAACAGGATTGTAGGAACAGAACTGTTAGAGGTGGTAGTCCAGTTGGTATACCTACGTTACTAATAAGATAATTATTTGGGATTACATTGGTGAGGACTGAAAGCTAGTACATATTAGAAAACATGATAATGGGAATGAATTCCTGATTTCATCCACGAATCTAAATGGTAAATAATGCAAATTTTAAAAACTTACCTACCGCGACAACCGGAACAACAGGTTTTATCAACGGATTAGCATAAATGACAACGTCAACTACGTTTAAATGTTAGCCCTATTGTTACAAAACAGAAACACAAAGTTGAATTATAACAAAAAAAAGGCAGCCGCAAGCATCTCGCTATATGTACATATATGACAATGTTTTCATTAAAACAGCCTCACGGATGAGCGGACCTTAAGCCCGGCGAGATAAATGAACTTGCAAACGAAACGCTGTAATACTGAGTAAATCCCGATTGAAGGTGATTTTTACTGCCCCGGAATGGTGGTGGGTATGTAGTAAAATGTCTGATTGCCGAACCCGACTCGATTGTTTGCGCTCCACACAAATAATCACCACTCGCGCCGTTACTATTTGCGCGTTCAATTTGCGTTGAATATTTAAACGCGTCTAATTAAATAATCATTCATTAAAATCAATGCGATAGTTTGCACAAAATCCTATTCAATTTATTTGCACCCCGTCACGCGTAGCGGCATCGCCGATAGCCACACAGAACGATTAGAATCCACGGTACGCAGTCCGTGTAAACTAATTACAAAGGCTAGACATAAAGCAAACGACCTACGAATAAAAAACAGTAATATAAAAAACCCGGCAATCCGTAACGGCCCCAGTTGTTACCAGACTACTTAAGACGTGCAAAGTCAGTGTTCAAATTAATTTCCCAATCAAATAAGCGAAACGTTTATCACGCTTTATAAAAAATTAAGCCTATTAATCACAATATCGGGACAGCTATCGGCGGAGGGGTCGGGTCGAGGGAAAGAAATTTCGTTTATCGAATATTGAGAACAAAAAGTGTTTCATTCTCGGATTACTCGTGAAAATTAAATTTTTCCAAATTGTAGCGTCGTGATGATATTAAATGACAATTTAATTGTAATCTATTATATTTACATATATATATATATATATATATATATATGTATATATGTATGTATTTCG
>DWTO01003669.1:0-12318 GCA_018244755.1 Jemadia pseudognetus
GATAACGATCTGCGAAAGGCTGCAGGCAGAAGCTGGATGCGGCAAGCCGAAGACAGGGCGCGGTGGCGCTCTTTCGGGGACGCCTATGACCAGCAGTGGATTGAGATAGGCTGATGATGATTGTTTTGTTGATTACATGGACTTAAAGGGTAATTTTCTTTACCATCCACAATTAGGGGTACATGTAAGTAATAAAGGCTAAAACAAACTGGTAGCGAAAAACTGATTAATTTCTGCGTTAAATTATTCATGATTATTATTGTGCAATCTTGTTTGTTTGAGCCCTTTATTTTCACGTCCATTGTGTAAACAGCCTAACCCGTCCGGCAAGTCACGCGGCCAATTTAGTTTAGCGCCGCTCGTGCGTAGGTAATAGCTTCGTGCGAAGTCGAAGCCGGTCATTATGGCGCAGGAACTCGCTGCTTACGTACTCGTACCTACTACGCTAGACGAGCTTTCTACTACTCGTACCACCCAGCGGCAAATGAGTAATATAGCTTTCATTACCTACTGGTAATTATTTGGAAATAATAATGATGTTAAAGAATCGGGTGATGTGAAACTAACTTCAATCACGGTTCAGGGACAAATGCGACTTTTGACTATTATTGTTATTATTAAACGGTCACGGTTGGTTCCTTTCGGGATAGGCAGTTACCGCTTAGTGTTATGTACTCGTATTTGACTTGCGGTTCTTCTACTTTCTTCAGTCATAGACATCAGTTTCGAAGAATTGCGACTCCCCATCAGCCAATATTTGGTCAACATTGGTGAGCTGTGGTCACTCTCGTTACCGGAATCTATCAACATTCGCACTATTACATCTATTTCCTCGTTCTTCGATTTCAAATAACACGTAGTGATAGCTTTCGTTTACCCGGTGACCTTCAGTTACTGGACAGTCCAGTGACCACTCGCCTTGTAGGTATAAACAGCTTAACCCATCCAGCAAGTCACTTGGATAATTTAGGCTAATGCCGCCCGCGCGTATCAGTAGATCGTAACACCGAAGGAACTCCCCGCTTACCTACCCACTCAATTAAGGGAGTTTTATTTATGGTAATAAAGTAGGAAACAAGAAAAGTTATGTTGTACTGCGGCTTTTTGTATGAGACGTAATAATTTTATTCATGAGTTTCATCAATTTTCAAGTTTCAGATAATTTGAGCTTTGAAATCTTGTTGTTTTATTTATGTATAGTTGATTACTTCACAGTACTTGACATCTATAGATAATGCGGGTATTAATATTTGTGTTTTCATGATATTTAGGTAAGTACCTACTAATATTGAAAGTGGTAATTTAAGTTTCAAAACAGTAGATATGAATTATTGAACGGCAACATACAAAAAGGCATTAGGATCTTTATATTTACCAACGCATAATCTTAATAGCAGAAAAAATATATTCATGCGAGAGCTTAAGAAGGCGGACCGATACTCAGTGAAGACTGAAACGAAAGAGCTTAACGATATTAATAAAAGCCTACACGTTCACCTTTTTTAGATAGCGCACGCACGAAACAAATTTACAGGAGAACTATAATATTTTTTCTCTTTAATCTCACAATAACATCTCATAAAACAAAATAGTTTTTGTTATTGTCCATTGAATTTCGTAAACAACGACGTGTATTACATCTCTCACGCCACAAAATGCGGACGCAAAATTGAAAATATACATAATTTTAGTACATTTACTGCCAGCGTGTGACCTATCTGCGTCAGTTAGGTGACAGTCTATAGAATTTATTTCTTTCTTGCGCGATGAAAGGCATCTGTGTGGAAATAGGTTATACCCTTTTGTGTACCTCCGACGTCGTTCCCAATACTTTTGTAAAAAAAATAGTCGCTGGAACTGGATTCCGTGGGAATCTATAGTGCTCGGAATTCAAATTATTTAAAACACTTTTTACATTTTTAATAAATTAATATTGCACTGTTCATTTTGTCATCGAAGCTTTTAATTAAGCAAACTTAAATAAAATCCCTGAATGACACATCATTGAAACATTCTTGTTCGAAGTTACTTACATAATTATTATTATAATTAATTTCATGATCGCCATTGATTTTTACATGTAAGTAAATGGTATCAGCGTTTGCAATTGCAGAATACTTTTGTATATCGTTCTTGTTATATTACTACATAGAGTGTAACATTTATTGCGGGTAGGTACTGAGAATTTATTTGAAAAATATGTGATTTCAATTTTAAAAAAACCATATCACAAAACGACATTATCTACAAAATGCGTAAAGCGTAGCTACCAAATTTTTATGTAAAATTAATCCGTTACGAAATCATGGAACCACTTTAATTCCTTATTTATTTACTTTCTAATATTACGACGCGATGTTTGTTTATCGATGGTTCGTTTTGTTATGACAAACAATAAAAAAATTGTAATTTCGCCCGGAGTCACTCTCCAGAGTCCAAATACATTTTCCTTAACAAAATACGCCCGATGTAGCACGTAAATAAGTCTTTATGAATTAGGCAGGCCATCTTTCATCTCTTTTCAGTGCGATTAGATATTCATAAGGTGCAGAGGTCCGCCCACGCCCTCAGTTTATTCCCGACCCTCTAACAAACGAATTTCTGTATTTTCTTTGCGTGTAAACATAAAGTTTAACAACTCGGTAATGTGAGTCGGCGATACGTCTTGTTACCTGAAGTTTTAATTTAATTTCTTTCCTTAGTATCTGTTTAGGTAATATTTGGCTAGTCATTTTTAAAACAGCCCACGTCTAGAATCGCAACTGAAGGGACACCACCGGCTACTAAGCGCCTCATATTAACTGCCAGTGTTATTTATATCTATATTATCACTTATCACATTTACTATTCTTATTGTTAAGTTTTTTATTGCATACGCAACAAGGGATCAATCATGTTACGATATAAACTTGAAAGTATATTAATGGAGTCGCTAACATCGCTATCGTGTACTGGCGTGTCTTCTTAATGAATTCTGCAGCTTTCTGGGATCCGCTTTTCAAGCTTGTTATAGTACTATCATAATGCCATGATGACCTATAAATTCCGTATCATTTGTTATTATGAAAAAAGAACATTGATAAAAAATCAATGCTCCTTCTTCTGCGTTAGTTGCTTTGAGGCTGCGTTAGCTTCTATTTATAGAAATTGTGTCATGGTACAGGCTGGAAAATTATTTAAAAAATCCACATTTAAAGAGCATCTGTGGCTACACTAAGCACTGCTGTAAGGTAGATCGAGTAAAAGTAAAATATATAAATACTTTGAAGTGTTGAAATTATAATAGTTAAAATTTTGTTCTTCAAAATTTCAATACATTTTTGGAATATATCAAATTAATTAATTTAATTTACACTCTGTAGTTCGAAGTATTTTAAATAAAACAATGTTTATTTTTCAAAACTTTATTATTTCTTTATAATCACGTTCATCGTACATATAATTCATATCGTGCCGGAGCACGTTCAATTATCATAATACATACAACAAATCTTTAATCTATTGTTACTTGTATACAATAATAAACTTTAGACATAATTATAACTGGTTATATTTATCGAGATTTGTCATTTCGTACATTATTAAGAAAAACCCCTTCAATGAAACATTCCTCTTCTGTTTTTACATCGAGATGGTTTATCATAACGCTATCTGAAATGTTAATGATTATATACAATTGTATTTTAATACTTAAACTTGAATAAATAAATATATTTTTATAGTAAATTTAATGACAGTATCTGTCTTTAAAAGCACTTCACATCTCAATCTACACAGTGTGAGATTTTCATTAGGACAGGGACGGGGAGCGACTAGACGCTGTCTTTACGAAAATATACATACTTAAATTAAGTACGGAATATGTTTCACCGCCAACGAACAACGAAAGAAGATATGCCTTAGAAGATTGAAATTATGAAAATAACTAACGTCGTCAGCTAGTGTCAATTGCCGACACATTATTTAAACAAAGCGAATAAAACGCTGACAATAAAATATTAAGATCCGTAATATTTATAAACAAATCTTTTATTGGAATTCCATCGAAAATTAATATATGGGAGTCCCATAAATAAATTACACGTGTTAATAAATATGTGTCACTTTCATAGATGTACTACACTATACATAGATGTACTACACTATACATAGATGTACTACACTCCTCCGCCTACCTCATCGGGGATAACAGGCGTGATGTTACGTTTTTTACGTACGCGCATAAGTTTGTTAAATAATTTGTTACGACCACTATCAGCGAATAGCATTTTAGTATTAAAAAAGGACAGGACATTCTCGCTTTGTCGTCAACGGTAAAACATATATGTAAATGCTTGGAAGTCAATGTTTCATTATAAAATAAATTTTTTGTACGTTACAATGTTATATGAACCTGCTTCGAAGGAAGAACATTTGAATTAAAACCGCCTGTAAATTGTAATGACAAATTATATTCTAATATGTAAAATATTATTCATTCCTAATGCTATACTTGCTTAAAATACTAATCTATATATCATAGTAACTAATTAATTACAACGAGGCAATCTGCGCAGGTCATTTGCAATCATCTCATTGTTATTATCGACGATTTTATAATCGAGTTACGTCGTCAGTTGCCATTTCACATTCGATTCGTAATAAAAATCAAACATCACCACTTTGACAATTGTCCTTTAAAAATAAGTCTATTATGTCAACACTCGGAGATTTTTAGTATCACAAACTTTTCCTCCCTGTACATTGCCATCCGTGTACAAATGACCCGAACAAATACCTTCTTTACAGTATTTACAGTTTTTGAGTGAACCCGCATAGAGAACACTAGATCATTACTTACACTTTACATTCCTTACGATAGAGTAAAGCTAGATAGAATGAATCGTATATCTTTACTCTTTATTATATATGTACATTCATGTCTAAACATTTGTGTTAATATAGTATTGTCAGCTGTTTGATCATTCTTATGACATATATTTGTAATCGCCGCAATATTTCCATTTGACAGCTCTTTTATCCACAATCTCAGATCTAGACTGGAACATTTTGAGTTATCACAACAAATTTTCAACATTGCCGTTCCACTTATACGCAAATACAAGATAGCCTTTCCGCAGTACATAGAGTGATTCGAGAATTGAAAACAAGATGTAACAACCGCCTTATTAACTTCGTGATAAGAACCAATATGCCACGCTTATTAATATCTTAAAATACATTATATACAGTTCTATACGAAACAAGCATGTCTACTTGCTCAGAGATTTATTAAATTTATATGGTACATAACACAACCCACACTATAAAATAGCGAATCCATTTTGTCTGCTTACAATGTCACCTGAGTTGTTTCGTGTTTGTCTGTTATAAGGTGTTTACGTAGTATGATAGGTTTTGTATCACAAGCATCATTGTAAGCACCAAATTAGGTAAAATTATATTTACATTGTGAGGATGGTCGGTGTATGTCAGGATAGCGCCACTAGAAGACCGATGATCAGGACCAGGCAGTGGGTAGCTGATGTCGGCGCAAATGCTTGTCCGCCGCGTTGCATTGCCGCAGGGTACTCGCCTGATAAAGGGAAAATCGAATTTGCTTCTTTGGCAAAAATTAAAACTGCTCTCAATAATCCCGATACAGGGTTATAAAACAATATAAATAAAACCATAACTAATACTAATAGATTGTATCTAGGAATCAGTAAAAATGTATTTTAAATAGATTTTGACATAATTCAAGTACAATTTTGTATTGTAAAAAAGTAGTATTTTATAAGTTTTTGTTTAAAATATGGTAGTAACCTAAATTATATGCAATAAAATTAACTGCAATATACATAGATCTCAAACTTTCATCACCCTACCCACCAATAATGTTTGGTACGATATTTTATTACGATAAAGGGTATTTTAAAATAAACAGGCAAACAATATGAACGTTGACAATACTTTTATTACTTTTGACCATTATAATAAAACGGCAAAACTATCTAATGCAATAAACGATCTGAGCTTTCATAAAAATGAACAGAAAATTTTATTCAGAAAAAACTTTGTACTATATACAAAGTCGTTTAACAAACATGAACGTAAGCGTAAAATTTACAAGCATTCACCAGACTGATCACGTTCTATTATAATATAAACGGCTTACAGTATCAAATCTAAAGCACTATTGTGCTGAAGTGAACGATAGATAAGAGTCATGACTTTGGTAAGTCTCGAGCGACTTTTGATTCGATAATTTACATAAAACGTATCTATGTAGATTTTTAATAAATAAAACTGATCCTCGAACCTGTCTAGTCCATTGTAATATAATTTAATAACCATCCTTTATATTAAATTGGATTACGTCTAACAATTCATTTCAAAAGCCATTGGCCCCTTTCTCGCTAAATAAATTAGAATTCTGACCGACTAGCGTCACCGTTTTAAAACCATTTCAAGCTTTCCTTATCAAGATTGTGACTTTCATCAAGGGCGTTTAAAAGAATTTTTTATTAACACGTCGTTTCATTTTACGCTCCTCGCGACAGGCCACGCCTAATTATAATATTGTTACTAATAAACATGATTAACTCACCTATTTCAAGAGACCGTCCCTTAACGTTTCATTTATTTGATTCATCGTTGTCGTTGTTTTAATGGTCATGGCAACCGTTCAACCTTTTTTCGAGTGGAGGATTTTTAAAATTGTATTTCCCTTCCATTATTTCAGAAGGGGTCGTTTATCAAGATGATCGGTAACCTCTTCGGATAGTGATGTCGAGAGCATTTGATATCACGTTTTATGCTAGAGTGATTGCTTGCGGGTTTATAAGATTCGATTCTTGACTGTCAATATCACCTTAACAATTTATTTTATAACAATTTTTTTTTGTCATTATATTACATTTTATTTATGTTTATCCTATTCGATACGAAATAAAACATTTTTTATATGATGGCATAGAGACTTTTTAAGAGCTATGAAACATCTCGTACCTCAAAGTACTCTACAACTCACCATTTAGTACGTGGACAACGATGCTTTTAGACTGAGCGTTACTTGGATTGCACTGATAGGTTCCGGAGTCTGAAGGTCTTGCCTGTTGAATGAGCAGGAACGATGTGGTCGTCTCTCCTTTTTCCGTCACCACCGAAACGCCTCCTCTTGGTGAGTCGTAACTTATTATCTAAAGAAATGTTTATAAATATATAAATAATATAAATAATTATGATTATCAAAAGTAGAAAACAAAACGGAAAAGCTATTAAAAAAAATTAAACAATACGATTTGCAAATTAATAAGGTTACCGCTTCGTTGTGGTTCCAGAATATATAAGCAGGTGGTTCCGGGGAGTAGAGGACTACGCATGTCAAGTTAATAGTACTGCCCCGATCAATGTAGAGATCGGGACCACCTATTATTTCTGTTGTTGGCTCTGAAAGAGAAATAAAGGCTGTTACAACGGAATTTTAAACAACACGTAAATTAAACTGTGAAGTTAGAAATAACAATAGAATAACACATTTAAAATAAAAAAAACCACAGGTATAAATTTAAATTGGCGTGTATGTCGATACTGTGAATAGTAAATATTAATAAAATTCACACTACATGAATACTGAAATTTAACTTTTATGCCTCTTCTTTTATTTTAATAAGAGTTTTGACGAAGTCGAGACGCAGAACTGGAATCCATCTTCTATGAAAATTGTTCGTACTATTAAAATCTTCGTCAAATGAAACTATCCGAAAAGAAAATGAAAATCCAAAAGATTGCTCTTCCCGTCGCACTGCAAGAAATTAATTTCAGTCGCAAAGATGTTTTTTACAGTTCCCTAAAGTTGTCGCCTTTCCGGACTTTTATTACTTGATAATAAACGCCCCGTGATAAACATCGTCAAAGTCGACGATGTTTATAACGAGACATTAATCTGCGAAATTTAATCGAGACACCGTCTTTACAGTAATTAGGTCAGAATTTACACAGGTTTTACGACTCGCGTTATACGTGTTTAAATTTGTATTGTTTGACATTACGACAGAACATTACTGAACGTTTTTCGCGGAAAGTTGAACTGTAACTGCTGTTTGTTGATCAATTCTAAACCTTATAATATATATGATTCTTTTATGAATTTGTAGCCATAGTCACTGACGCCTGACACATTTGTAACAAATACAAAATGTAAACTTGTTTGAAAGAGAACAACATTAATTGATCATTTTCAATACCTTAACGATTCACGGTATTGATAACGAATATTATACCAATATATATTCCAAACATATATGTTGGCATTATAAACACGTATGTCACCGAGATGAATTTTAACATCATCTATAATGATGTTAAAGGGACGAGTTCATGATAAACATTACAAACAACATGTAAATAACATCCCTTATAGCAATTTGAACTCGCTCTTAAGCGGGAAACGAAATTCGAAAAGTTAAGCGGCCGCATGCATAATACAACCGCAAAGTACAATGACGTTAACGTTCCTAAGGCTTTTGTTTTTTTTGAGGCTTTTATTGACGTGCGTGACTTTTAGTTATAGCTCTAAGAATGACTGAACGGTAATGATTTTATAATACTGATCTTAAAAGAATATAGATATAAATATAAATAAATGTAGGTAATCCATATTTACTTACATTTATTGTATTTAATGCTTCATATAATTTGATTTACTACTGTAGATATAGGTATATACAGTAATTTTACTAATTTTAATTAACAATATAACCAAACCGAAATCTCGAAGTCCGTTTGAGTTTAAAGAAAGTCGATATACATATGCGATAATAAAGTTTGTGATAGCTTTAGTAGCTTATGCTGTGTAATTGTCGCGTGCTAGCTTAATTGGCTCTAAGTTACTAAGATCACAATCATTTCAAATTACTTGGACAGCAACGGCGCCAATACGTCGTCTCTTACCAATTTCATCAGGAACATTGTATTAAATAGCATACGGAGGTTTTTATTTTGCTTCAGTGTTTATTGACGTACGAGTACGTGCGGCGAACGTGGCCTTTGTAATTAACAAACGTGTTAGGACGCGAACATTAACAATTCATTCACACGGCAAAGTTTTTCTGCATACAAACTACAAATAATTAACGACAATATAATTTGTATAAAACAAAATGTACGCAGCATATTAGACTCTGAAATTAATAATACGCGATTCGCTTCTAATAGATATTTTTATGCACATTAAGTTGCGATCTCAATAAGAGACGTACAATTATTAATTATAGCACATGCCCATAATTGTACCGTGTTATTGTACGTACCAACAACGTTGAGATGTATAAAGTGACTCATGTGAGGGGTCGTTGATATCTGACACTCGTAGATGCCCGAGTCCCTGTGTTGCGGATATTTTATCTGTAACAAGATTTTTACACGTTCACTGGACGCTGTTAAATACACTTTATTTATTCGGGCGGAGGCTTAAAAATATTACCACACAATTTGTTATTTACGTCTACTGTGTCAATAACAGAAGAGATAAATATTTTTTTGGCTAATATTTATAACGAAAATTTAAATCAAAATTGATTCATAATATCAGTAGCTCTACTTTTAAATCTTTTCAACAAATCCTAGGCATTTGATTTGACTCTATTTAACATCAATACCTCAAACAGAATCAGTCATCAAACGATCCTGTCATATATTATAGAAATTAATGATAATTAAACTAGGATGGCAATTTTATCAATAAAAATAATATTAAGCAAATAGTTTTTTCATGATTATTAAGGAGAAGCTACATACATAGTTTTTAAATCACGTTACCTTATACTTATTTTGGTCGAGGAAATTCTATGAAACTAATGTAATTATTACATCATGGCTCAAATAAACAAAGCCTGGGATTTGTATTCGAAGTGAAATTATCGAGTTATTTTGAATAAGAAATAGTCATAATAGCCAATTACCTGTAACGTCCAATCTTCAGAATGCGGTAAATGGATTGCTCTGAAGCGCTGGTCGCTCGTGTAAGTGTATCGCCCCACTGTTAATAAATGGATGTCTCTGTGTCGCACCCATGACACTTGCATATTTAACTGAAACAAAATTAGTGATTGAAGTTTATTGTAAAATTTATATATTACAAGACACTC
Source organism: Jemadia pseudognetus (assembly GCA_018244755.1). NCBI lineage: Eukaryota > Metazoa > Arthropoda > Insecta > Lepidoptera > Hesperiidae > Jemadia > Jemadia pseudognetus. Next base: position 10,131 of record DWTO01003669.1, read on the forward strand.
AGTTTAATAAATGTAAAGCTTCATATTGGTTCTAAAGTTGAAACTCCATATCGCAACGACAGTTTTCCATGCCTGTTGTCCACGATCAATTGTAATATTACATTGTAATTTTAGAATGATGAAGACTGCCTATTATATTATAAACTTAATGCAAAAAATATATTTTCCTCAAACAAATAAACATGAAGATTTCGTTACAGTTTAATAAAAACAAATTAAATACCTAGTACTATAATTAAGCTAAGAAATATTCCGACTTTCAAAGCGTTGATTAATCTTATTTCCAACTAATGCAAATGTTGTTATTTGCTTTCCAATGACAGATTTACTTTGTTTCCGAGGAAAGCGTTGATAATATAATTTCAATTTGAACTTTCTTGCTTTGAATCCAACCAATACTTTCGGAGATAATCCTTGGAACGTAAATTGTAAAGATTTGCGAACATTCGAATTTGTTTATAGTACTTTAACTTCAGAACAAAATTGTAAGCGTCTGAGGCTGAATAACGCTTTATGAGAACACGGTGCTATTTTGTCTCGCAGTATATTTTTGCTCAGATTTCTCTTAGTCTGTAATGTGATAGGAGTTTGGCGACGGTAGGTAATAATTAGAGCTTATGAAATAAGATCACAGAGTTCTTTCGTTTTGAACTTTGTGAAATTATGTGACTATATTATTAGTTAAGACCCACTAAAACATTAATGGAAAAGGATATTGCGATAAAAACATGGTTAAGTAATATTACTCTTCGCGTTCTCAAATATTATTTTGAAAATCGAAAAATTACAGTCTGACGTTCATGAACTTTTATTTAAGACCTGGCTAAGCACAGACTAGATTATCACAGTTTATTATAAATAAAGTTTCTTAGGATATTTTTGATTGACAATAATAATAACGCACTATATGAACTAAAAATAAATATTGATTACGAAAATGTCGATTGTAATCATGAAAACTGTGACCAGGTCATAATTTATGTCTATATTGTTAAAAAAGATTTCAGTGACTTTATGGGTATATTCCTGACATTATTAATTATAGCAACGGATGTTCTATAATTCTATATTCTATAGTTCTATATTCCTGACATTATTTATAGAAACGGATGTTCTATAATATACATATATCTTAATTCAACAATATGAACAAAATACTGAAGTTACAGTTAAAGAATAAAATTTTATCTCATAACAATTCAATACTAACAAAACTAAAATGGAATAGTAAATGGGCGGAATTAGAAAACAATTTATTTTTACATAAGAAACATTTCTTACACAAATGTAAATAAGAATGTCATATGTTCCGGTCACTACGGCTTATCGGGCAACAGAATAAGGGTACTACCTACAGCGAAAACAAAAGGTCATAACTGTTACTATATTTTCTCTAGACGGCCAATGGCATCGCGTCGCATTATCCCTTCTAACAACCCCTTTAGGAATGTTTATAGCAGTTTATATTTCCATTTAGTCTTCGTTATACGATTTAATAGTAAATTACAAAGATTAATTAAAATATGTACTTTTAACACACAAACTTAGTAAATCTAGTGGTATTATTTTAATTTGTAATTATGTAATTAATATTAAAACACTTAAGTCCTTTCCAAAAATAGATATACAGGATGTGTTTTATCTGCACATAATTATATTATATGCAACATATATGTCTTGTTTTCTATATTGTTCCCCCAGTAAGCTTAATGCTATCAGGTTAGCTCATTAACAATAAAAGCGTATACTGTGAGAACGCCATTAGCCTTGCCATTTCCCCAGCTACTGGCCTCTGCCCTACATTTTCCTATCTCATTCCCTGCAATGCTGTAAACTCATTAACTACTGTTCAATTTTCTTAAGAATCCTTCCTTTAATATTTAATTTTAGCACTCTGGCATTACAGAAACTTATTAAAAAGAAAAGTTGTCAGATTTTTAAAACTCGAACTGAGAACCAAGTGACATGTCAATAAACAAAAATTTTAACAAAACAAAAAACCGACTTCAAAAAAAATCTATTCCAAAACAAATTAATATGCTCTAAAAAGTAACAAAATAATACGCTCTAAAAAGTAAAAAATAATTAGCCATAGTCAATCAAATTATTATGATAATGTAATGTAGGTACAATATTTGTTTTTTTTGGAGTCGGTGTCAGCCGAGGTAGGTAGAAGAGATAGGTTAAT
>DWTO01003670.1:0-12316 GCA_018244755.1 Jemadia pseudognetus
CGACCCGGGAATCGAACCCGGGACCTCCCGATCGTCAGTCGCACTTGCAACCAACACGACCAACGAGGCAGTCAATTTATTTATACTTATATTTGTATTAATACAAAGATTAAAAATCATAAAAATTGTTATAGTTTCCTATTTGGAAATGTGATAATTAACTCAGGATGTCACCACCCCTGTAACTATTTCTGCGAGCCAACTGTTATTAAAGCATGTCTGTTACACTGAAAATCGAACAAGGCAGTTCTAAATTGACCCATACTAACTATAAATGTATTAATCTATTCCTACAGTCCAGTTGCCAATTAGTATTGACGGCTCTGTTAATAGACTGAGACTAGTAATTCTATCTCTAGTCCTGTTTGAGGTTAGTTACGAATGTCCGTAGACCGCATTGGCCACTTCTGACCTGGATTTGCATATTTACAATATTTTAAACTTATTTCCTTTCTATCTACCCCGTAAGGGATCTGCCTTGTCGTTATAATAATAATACATATGTCCAGATGAAATTTATATTTAAAAACATCACGGGAAGTCAACGTTTATCTAATAGAAAGGCTTTAAACGGTTCGCTGCCAATGTTATTATCTACCTGAGGATCGTTCTTCAGTTTATTGACATATTTTTCACTGGCGTTCGCTGATCGCTTACTGACGTGCGGATGTGAAAATAAAAAGAATTGCTTCAGTTGTCCGATCTGTAACAAGAGAACATTGCAATTAATATCTTGGTGTTTTTTATAAATCATAGAATCGGAATTAATATACATATATAATATACAATATGTATATTAATTCCGATATACATATATAATATATATGTATATTAATACCGCGCCCATATATATGAGCGCGGTCTGTCTTGACGCAGCTACAATCCTATGGGCAGGGGTGTAGGTTATATGAGAAGCTGAGCTCTGCGATCCCCAACCCGTATGCCCAGCGTGGGGATTATAGGTATAACCGTTCAAGGGAGGCTTATATCCAGCAGTGGACTGCAAAATAGGCTGATCATGATGAATGTAGAAGACGCATATCAGGTCCGCAAGGTTAAAAATATTTGACATTTGGTACTCCGGGTCTACCTCGTAAGGAAATTGGCGTGTTGACATAACAATACTCATTTTGTGAATTTCATTTGTAAATTTACTGTTTATCCTAAAAGACATAGTGTGATACGAAGGAATTAGTGAAAACATTTTAAGCTTTTCATAATGATAATATCTTTAAGAATGAGACATTCGACACTCTTTGTTAGTTGCCTACACCGTAAGGGTATTGGATTGATTATATATTAATAATAACAAAGACAGAACACTTTATTCTACGCATATATATTGATAGAACACTCCCACGTGTCACCGGTTACGTTTACGTCCCATTATGGAATAGGTGGTGAGCCTATCGCCAGGCATCGGGCACATATCCAGACTCCGAACCACTACTAGAAAATTTAAATTAGAAAATTTTTGTAGTGTTCGACCCGGGAATCGAACCCGGGACCTACCGATCGTCAGTCGCACTTGCAACCAACACGACCAACGAGGCAGTCGACAGTGTTTTATACTATGCAGTGATTATATACCTACCATGTGTAAAAATATAGTTCATATAGTTCATATTCATAATTTTCTCACAGTCACGATATTAAATTACATCTAATTTTAGCTCATATAGAAATTCCAGTGGACACCGCGGGTAAATATGACCGCATTTCTTCAAAGATCTCGCCCGTACCTACAAACTAATGAGAGCGGATGAACCATCTTATGTCAGCTAGGCTATTTCCGGTGCACGGCACTGGCTTCTAATATCAGTTAGGTATTCGACTTTCCGGCATTCAATTCAATATACTACGAGCAAATATAAAATTCTTTCACTCTGAAAGTAATAAGAAATTCTTGAAATTACGAGTCTGAGTGCGTAATCGCGGAAGTACCGTCGTCGTGTTACATCTATTTTGTCGTTGGAATCTCAATTTGAAAAACTTTTTTTGTATAAGGTATCAAACTTAATTGACCATGTAAGATTTCGGACTGTTTATTTGCATTACTTAAGTTAGTATTAAATACTATATAAATGTTGTATTCTGCTTTTGGTCTGATTATGGTGAGTAATTAGTAAAAAAATCCATGGAAAAAATTGTAGCTTAATGCTAAAAAGCGTCTTAAAATGGCTTTTAATATGTTATTTTTGTATAAAATAAAATTTGATTTTTTTACAGTTTTTAAACACAGCTAAATGTCGTGCATTAGATCCCATCAGATCAGGCCTATGTCCACAACTGAACTTTACGTGTATATATGTTTAAGACACCTTATATTATCTAAACATTTTTTTACTTGGGAAATCCACCTTGAACATTCTTTCATCCTGAGAACGGCAGAGAGAGAGAATGAGAGAATCGACTTATAGCTCTGGTGACGAAATTGTACTAAATTTGCTATCATTCTCTACTGGTAATAATCTGTTTATGCCGTTATAATCCTTATACATATACACATAGAATTTAATTTACTTTCATATGCAATACGGTCAACGTACAGTGCAGTTCACTACATTTTTCTATACTGTCCTACAACCAGTTTTGGTTTCATATTTTTTATTAAAGAGTACGAAATCCGTAGTTCAGAGCAAAGAAGATTAAAAATCCATATAGCGGTAAAATACTATTGTACTACACACTGTGAGCTATTTCACAAAGGACCCTTCGCAAAATGTAATTCTAAATACGAGTACAACATTTATGAACTGGACTATTTGTATTATACTTCTGTTTGTATGTATAGTTATAAAGGTTTATTTCACAATAATTGAATTATTATTACGTAAATTGAATTTTTCTGCTTACATATTTTATCCCCGCAAGGGACCTGGCGTGAGAATATGTATGTAGGTATGTACATTTATAACACAAGTTATATAGTAATAATGATTGAACCCTTTTATATTTAAAGCATACGTTTTCATTTTCCAATAGCATTTAAAAGAGATAAAGGTATTGGACTATAAATATATCAAACAGGAAAATGTGAAAATTGAAGCTTTCACGTAAAGTAGGTACGTGTATGGGTATTGAGTGCATAAAATAATTGAATGCGAAAATAATTAATGAATCCGAGAATCTTTTGACGGATAAAAACATATTAAAGCGGTACCTATGTATTTTTTATTGTAGCATAAAATAAATCAACAGATATGTTACTGAAACGGAAAAAAATAATTTTACGAATCGAATATAAATTTGTTACCACTCGGATTGGAAGATACTTGTAGTCGTATAAGTTAATACTACATATTATACAGGTAAGTACTTGGTAAATATTCACTCGCTATTCGTGTTCGATAAAATTTCAAGTGGACCCATCGCATCCGTTACGTGAATACGTGGAAATGTAGCGACGAAGTAAACCAAGCTCGCCTTGTATCGGCACAGAAAGGAAGAGCCGCCCAGAAGGTTAGATTTTGCTTTTATTCTGCGCACTCAATTGGAATGTACGAATAAGAACAGTACTCGAACGGCGAACGTGATTCAGTACCGATTATGAATGATGAATGAATGGTATATCGAAATTTTATATACCTTTCACAGATCAATTTTCGATTGGATGAATAGAACACAGATTGTACGTAAAAAAAATAAACATCCCTGTAGTTCAGATTGGCAAAATAGCTGCTGGACCCATTTTGAATTTAAAACTCATATCGGTAGAGATACGCATAGGACAGTGTACTGACAAAAGTTTTGTTTTACTTTTTGGATTTCCATGTCGAAAAATAAAAGCTTGCTGTCTGTGCTCAACCACGATACCATGTCCAAATACCATTGACAGGACCAAAATTAAAAGATTACGTAGAACATTTTTTTGTTACACAGAAAACATTCCAAAAATAATCTCAACTATCAGACATCAACGAATAGGTCTTGCTATTTAGAATATCCGCCACAGTATAATTTCTAATTAAATAATGTATGTCACTGAAACTGTCGTTACTCATTTAAGAGCTAGTCCGCGACGTTTCTGCTCCGATCTTAGCTTCACCGGTGCTCTGCACGGATGATGGTGGTACAGCCACCGATGACGGCACCGACCAGATGTTTGTCTCACCATCTATTCCATAGTGGGACGTAAACGTAACTGGTGAAACGTGGGACTACACTCCTCTGCCTACCTCTTTGGGAATAATAGGCGTGTAGTTACGTAAATTATGTAACATAGCGGCTGCAATCACCGAAGAGGTCGCCTTAGGAGTGTAGTACATGACCACGTATTATCACCAATACATTATACATTCCACATACCTACTTATACATCGTAGACAAACCCAGAATAGGAATTTTAAGTTAGAACAAAACAACAATAGATACATTTTTAGGGAATTCTTCTGCGAGTTGTATTTTAAACACCCAATCAACTATTTCTTGCGAAATCGTAACTAACAAGTGTTGTTGCCCCAGGGATCGAACCCAGGAGCTTGCAATCAGCAGTCGCGCTTGCAACGAAATAATAATCTATTAAATATTTGTGTAGGCTCAACTAAATGATAATGTTATTAAATTTTTGTGCACAACTTACATTTATAAGATATGCTTACACAACTTTAGGCATGTCCATTTTTCTTTAAATTAATGTGTACATTCAAATAATTCCCAGAATTAAACGACTACGTTATTAAACACCTACGATCTATATATATCCAATGCAATGCAATTGTTACCAAATCCCGATTCTTCCAAAGAGAATTTTCTGATCACTGAACGCATTAACTTAAAAAGATGTTCCGGTTCATAGAACGCAAAATTTGTATCCACATTTCCGAGCGGCCAGATTGCGTTACACAAATACATGTTAATTATAATTTCCATAGGAATCAATCAGCGGATGCAACGGATGAATCGCTTGATACCGGCTATTTGCACTGCGATATTAAATCGTGATAGAAATTGAGTTTCATGAACAGATATTGTAAATACAAATTGCGGCTCGCGAACTCATAGATTTGCATTCGCCGCTGTAGTTTATTAATAAAACCACAATATTGAACACGAGACTGATATCGGACAGAGAAAATAATACGCTCCCTTGATCATAAATATCATATTAGAATGCTTAAAATAAATGAATAATTTGCTGTTTACAGCCATAGTACAGTGCTAGAAATTGGTAATTAATTGTACGTATGTAACGATATCGATACTTCCGCTGTATATTATGATATGTTCCAAAATATGTATAACCATTTAGGAGTCTATTGAAATAGACATCGTTATAAACAACAACAACAATATACACAACAACAACAACATACACAACAATTGACGTTTAGTAACTTGCATTATAACACAAGTATAGGTATAGTGTAGGAGTATATAAAATTACTTTGAAACAGGGAACGAATAGAAACAAGGAAAAGATACATTGACATTAAAAAGTAAAAATTTCTAAGTTACATTATGTGGGAGGTTGTACCTAATATATTAATATATTGTATGACATGATGAATGCGTAAAGTTCTAAATAAGATATATAGTAATATCACTGAAATCATTAACACTTTTTTTTTAACTATGTTCTCAGATATATTATCTCGGAATTCATTTCTTTATTATTGCCTTAATCGTGACTAAGCGATATGGATGTAATGAACCATGAAATCTTCAGCTTGAGTTAAGTTTGCTTTGAGCTGAGATAAGAGCGACTTAAGGCGGAGGTCGGAGTTAACAAACTCACAGGACACCTCATTACATAAGCGCAAAAGGAGATTACAATACTTGTATGAATGCGCTGCGTAATTGAATCGAACTCAAGTTAATTGAAATATGAAATTCATTCATTCCAAAGCCTGCGAACGCCGAGTATTCATTACGGTAAGCGCTTATATAGTTCCGAGGGTGGAACAATATACTGTGTATACACTGAGAGACAATAGGCTGTGTGTTCAGCTTCATTCCTACAGCATCACGTGCAACCCTGCTACGTAATGATGGTATTGTCTTCGATGCAATCGGCTAAATTTAAAATCTATTTTAAATCAAATCTGAAGAGAGTGATGGATGTAGACGAAGCATATCAGGTGTAGAGCACCAGCTCGAGTAGAAAGAAAGTCCTCGAGGCCCGCAATCCCTACACAAGCGACGCAATGGCGCAGCGAGGATGTCGCTAGCCATTCAGTTGTAAATAGAGATTATATCAGGAACTCGCAGCTCGCCCGTAAGGGACTTACGCGACGATGTAATAATGATATATGATATTGTAAATATTATATTATAGATATGATATTATAGATATGATATTGTAAATATGATATTGTAAAATGGGTAAAAATAGTTGGGTAAAAATGTTTTGACCCAACGTGCTCTATTATAAAAAGTGTTCAACCACGATATATGTGTGTTTTTATTGTTGTTAATTCGCTTACTCGTTTATAACCATCGCAGTAGAAGTTGGGCAACGATATGTGGAACGTAATTGTCCTCAACATCGGATCCAGCTTTTCGTTTGGATAGTAAATGGAGGCGCGCGGTAAACACAGTTCTGTGCCCTGAAAAGTTTCACCACAGTTAGAAGTTAAAAAGTGTTGGATACAATGAATTTTTTCGAAATGAAACCTTTTCAAACGCCAAATTCTCACGGATATTGTACGAATAGATGCGAGGGCGTAGGTCCAACTGCTCGTAAATTCCACTCAGTATTATTCTACGTCATTATTCATAACTCATATTTATCGGTGGGCCCTGACACGACAATACATATTCAAAACATATATAACCCACTTTTCTTATTTCATAACACGGTAAGTGTATACATTCACTAGATTAATATCAAAATGACATTGTTGTAATTTGTCTCGCACGTTGAGCTTACACACGAAGTGGCAAGGATAAGCAAGAAAAAGAAAAGCCAGGTTGTGTTTACATACAAAGGTTGTGTTTCTCACACCTTTACCATTAACAAACAATGAGGGACTCCCATTAAAAGTCACACAAAAGCAATAAATACAAGAACGATAAATATGAAAGCAAAAATTCGAAAAAGCAAAATAGTGACTACAACTGTTACCGTCCTGTCGCATCTCCCCCAGCCAGAGACAAAAGCAACGCTATCGTGTAATAGTCTTGACGTGGGTACCAATTGAATAGCCTTTACAGAAGTTCTGAAAATATCAAATTTCGAACTCAAATGGACTGGTATAGCGAAGTGTGAACGCTGCAATAAAACGACTCCAAGAATATCGAACATATTTTACGTATTGTTCGCAACTACTCGTATTCCATACTTAAAGTTAGTAACTATTTAGATACTCATTTTCACAAAGACATTGGTATGAGAAAACGGGATAGATATATTACGTGCTCAAGAAATGGATGTAATGTAACGAGTAGTATTTACAATTGTGTTCAAAGCTATGTATTCCAAATGTTGTGAGATCTCGGGATCGGTGGATTATTACTTTTCAGTTTAGCCGGTGAGTACACTTTTAAAATTTGTGAATAACTAAATATTTGAACTGTTTTGTAATATGTACCCACAAGGCGCTATTAATTTTCCCACAACAACTATTCAGTAATAAGAGAATAACATACCGTAATGTCAATATTTGTGAATATTATTCATTATTTGCTTTATTTCAATAAACTTTGTTATTATATGTGTGCTGTGGTTAATATATTGATATTGATGCAGAAATAGCTTAGGTGGTTTTGCTTTACCCTGACTACCTCAACCGTATTCCACTTGAAGACTATTCAATCCAGCCCAGTTTAATGGATGGAAAGTTGGCGATTATGTATATATGTTCTTAAGTCTTGTTTACAAATTGTATGAACCTATCCTGTTGTAATATAATTAGTGATCTACCGTTATATCATAAGCGCATGACCACATTTGCACATCATAAACGTAACCCAGGGATAGAAGAATATTTTTTTACTTAAAACTCACTAAAGTTTTTGTATATACTATTCGGCAATTGTAAAAAACTAACCAAAGGAAAATGTATCTTAGGAACAGAGGCCAACTTCAGATTGCCCTTGGATCACCCTGACACCCTGTACAGGTACAGCAGAGGAGGCTCTGGCAGCTAGCTAATAGCGGTACCAGAGCAGTCTTAGCCACGCTGGCAGCTTGTACTAGTAGGTATGTACCATGCCGTCGCCCCATGGATCAGACGCAGACGAGTTGCGCGTAGTACGACCCATGTTTTGGCAATTATACTTAAATTAACGTAGAATTTATTTATACCTTTCATCGCAATGAAAATCTTCGCAAGGCACTTGAATTTCATTGTTCTAGGAACCGAACAAGAAGTCTAATTTTAAGCTCTCTAGACGAACAAAGCTAAAATTTACTTGTTTTGTTCATCAAAGCTATCTAATTATTCACGTAACATACAATCTGTACAATATATTTGTTACGTAACTGTTGAATGTGTATTGTACTGGTTAGTGTCGTTATGAAACCTCATTAAAAGTTTCAACATCTATAAAACATACAAGATATTTATATAAACGGAAAGAAAATGTCAAAGAAAAAATTTTTTGGTTACCTAAAGTCAATTTCTTCGTACAGTTTCAAGATGGCGATGTCGTTCTGAAGTGTGTAGGGGTCGAAGTGTTCGTGCAGCACATACAGGATCACCGTTCGTAGCGTGGTGCCACGGTCCGCGTAGTTCTCCCCCACCACCACCCCCAACTCATGCACCGGGACGCTTCGATAACGGCGAACAAACTGACATCGCACAAATACGGACGCACACCCCATTCAGCTTCTGCATACTCCAAATTAAAATATATTTCTACAATTTAATTAAAGATTTCATGTGGTGTTGATTAAAAATACATTTTTTATAATAATCCTCCGTTAAAACTATTAACAAATTGTTTCTTTTAACGATATATGTAATTCGATTAAAAACAACAGTTACTCTATTTTTAATGAACCGGTTGGTACAGAATTCAGCAAACTTCATTAATATTTAGCATTAATGTTATTGTATGTAAGCGTTAATATTACTTGGGAAACGACTATTTCCAAGCGGCGAATACCGTTTTTCATTTGCTGGAAATTGACGTACGATTTATAAAATAAATCTTGGATACATTTTCTTCATATAAACGATATGTAGGTACTTATAATGCTTATACTGTTAATTCTTGTTTAATTGAAATAGTACTTTTTTTTAGATATTTACGTAACGAATCCCTAAATCTTGACATACGAGAGTACACTTCTATGTGAATATTTAGGCAACTAACAGGTTGAGCGGGTGGGCGACGGTGAGCACGAGGCTTTTTGATATCAAAGTTCCCGCCAGAAAGTGCTCGAGGTGACGGCGAACGCTAACCACATAAGGATGCTCTCTTATAGACACGCGCACCCCTTTGAATATCTGAAAAGTTTACAACTTCCTCTAAAATAATTGCACACAAATTGTCCTACAATAGTCAGTTATTTTACGGTGTTCGTCGCTTTTTAAATTCCTAGACAATTGAGACTGTAAAAAATCGTTTATTTTTACTTTATAAGTACGATAAGTACTCGTATGAATATACATATAAAATATATAATATGATACATGTATATATGGATCTATAGTATCAGTTATAGTTATTAACTATATTTCCTTCGTAAAAGCATTTAGAACATAAAAATAGAAATTCATTTTTTTTTTAATTCGGTTGCCTGTGAAACCACAGTTGCACTGTGCACCGAAATGCGGTACAATAAAGAACAAAGAAATGGAGTTTATATCGAATATCCGGAAACAAAAGTTGAGAGTACAATGCAGTGGCAAATACAATGAGGTCGCTGCCGTGCAATAGGAGAAAACTAAACAAGAATTTATATGAAAAAACGCACATACCTTCCGGTTAAGAATGGGTATGTCACCACTCATTGGGTAGCCCGATACTTCGAACAGGTATTCGATAGCTTCGGCCGGGACATTCGAATTAGTAGACTCCACGTCTGAATCTTGACCACGAGATCCCACTACCAACACTGTTTTTTAAAATCGATGAAAATATAAGCGTATTTTCAAAAAGATAATAATTACAGATCAAATAAAAGTCAACCTTGAGCTTAAAACGGATATCGACATAAGGGAATGTTATTATATAATCACGAGAGATGCCTGTGATAGGAGAATATTATGTTGTTATGTAGTTATGTATATACGTATACACAATTAACTGTTCACCAACGCTCGGACGTCTATCGAGCTTTTAGTGAGTACCATTTATATACATATGTATAATATTATGATTATACTACATACAAATATGATTATACTACATACTACATACTACATACATATTGATTCCTGCAACTGGGCGAGCTTACATCCTGCACCGGAAGTATGTACATTAGATTAAGCTATACATCCGAGTCAACACATACATTACTCAGTACCTACCTTATCTACGCTGTGGCTACCTGAAGTCAGTAACATAGTATTCATCACTGAAAACATAGTATGAAATGCCTTATTGTATTTAGTCCATTTTATATAAATACCAAAGCTTTGAATATACTCGTTCATTTTTAAAAGCAGCGCAACGCTGGTCTAGCGGTTTACATGCCAGCCTCTTTAATATCGAAGATTCGAATTCATGGACGTTTGACTGTTGTAGATGTTTGTAATTTTAAAAATACGTCATATACATGCATGCATACATTTTCTAACGTCATCACAAATAGACTTGACGAATGTCATACCCCTGAACAGGCCGGGTTTCGAAGAGAAAACGGCACCATAGACCACATGCACACAGTGCGGCAGATTATACAGTTGACCCAAGAGTATAACCAGCCCCTGTACCTGACATTTGTGGACTAAGAGAAGGCCTTCGACTCTATTGAAACCTGGTCTGTTCTGGAGTCTTTGCAACGGTGCCAAGTCAATTGGCGATATGTCCAAGTGACGCTGTGACCTATATGACGAGGCGTCTATGACCGTCCAAGTACAGAATCAGCGATCTAAACCTATCCTCCTGCATCGAGGAGTGCGACAAGGGGACGTTATTTCCCCCAAATTGTTCTCTAATGCACTGGAGGATATGTTCAAGACGCTACACTGGTAAGCACGGGGCATAGACGTAAACGGTGAATACTCCTCACATTTGAGTTCAGTGGCGTGCTATTGGAGAGGCCTGTCCAGTAGTGGACGGAAATATATATGTGCATCTGATGATCACGTAGACATGCTTATTATTATGTCATATAATATACATCACAAATGATATATTATGTACAAAATTTAAGATTTATAGCAATACGTACTTATAAATAGTAACGTGGTTGCAGCAAAATTCATCATTTTCTTTTTCCGCTCGAAGAAAATTATTCTCACGCTACGGATATTAGATTGTCAAATGGAACTCTCTACATGGCTACGCCACGCGCGAGGCTGCGTCAATCAATATGCATGTAACATTGGTTTCAGGAAACTCATATTATGTGCATATATGTAAAAAGTTACTTTTATCCAATCTCCGATACTAAAATGTTATAAGTCATTGCGTTATTTTAGAGAAATAGTGAATAAATATTCCAGTTCTAAAACCAAATAACGTTTACGAAGGAGATAAAGTAGTGTACGATTACAATAAATAAAACCCAATGAAGCGACGAGTAGGAAATGTTCCTGGCATTCTCTAATTGAACTTTCTTTGATGTCACATGATGACTTATTGCAGTAAAAGCGCTGCGGTTATTAAAGTAAACGGCATTTTAATAAAGGCAACGTATTGGGAGGGCAACAGAAATAAATAAACAGACGATGAATAAAATAAACGTATTTTTCCGATTTCCCTTTTGAATGCATCTGTTTGCATTTGTTTTTTCTTTATTCTTTTATATGCAAAAGATCGCGTTTCAATTTATTGAATATTTATATTTGTAGAAAAACTGGTACCTACTGGTAGAACTGGTAGTTACATGTATGTACAGGTATTTTAAACAGATAGACGGGAAAATTAAGTAACAAAATACAACTATTTTCAGTACATTAGTTTTACTTTACTGAACTGACGCCAATAATAATTCAATAATGTAGAAGAACCGCGGCAGGTCTGTAAGGATAGAGATATTTTTAGTCGGTGTTATCTGCCTACCACATTAGGGGCCTGCCGTGAACATTTGTATGTATGTACGTATGTATGTATGTACATATGTATGTAAGTATGTATGTAAGTATGTATGTAAGTATGTATGTAAGTATGTATGTAAGAATGTATGTAAGTATCTATGTAAGTATCTATGTAAGTATGTATGTATGTAAGTATGTATGTAAGTATGTATGTAAGTATG
>DWTO01003671.1:0-12316 GCA_018244755.1 Jemadia pseudognetus
GGGGCATGAATATATTACTGCTATGTATTTTGATACAGGTTAATGATATCTTGTATTGTTCTTTATTCGAATGTCATTTTTTGAACAGGTGTATCATCAACAAATCCTATACAATACAATAGTCTATACAATAGCCTATACAATAGTCTGATATTCTGGTTTTATTATTACATATTATGTGCTATGGCGCAAAAGAAAAAATTCACGTGGAAACCTGCATATTAGAATTTTTCATAGTAGATTCTAAGGCGTTGCGGAAGACTTCCTTCACCTAGATGGGGTGGTGATTGTCGAAGTGATGTACGCAGAGATCAATTGCGAAAGTCTAAGTCCAAGACAGGGCGAGATGGTTCCTATTGGGAGCGGCCTATGTCCAGCAGTGGACTGACTCAAGTTGATGATGATGGTCATGATCATTGTGTATGTTAATCTCGATTACCGTTTAAAAGTTTTAAACTATCGGTTCGACGCATACTCACAATAGTACTTTGTAAATCAATAATGTCGTGTTAATGTGAGGTTTTTCCAAAATCAATAACCCCACGAGCACTCAGCTACATTGTATGTAAATAGCGTAAGCTTTGCTATTATCATTAATACAGTGACGCAGATGTACAGTCCAGTTCATAACTTCTTTCAATCTATTCCTAGATGTCCTTAATACTTCCCTGTGTATCCGTGTAGATGTACCTACATTCATTCTTCCAAAATGAATTTTTGTTTAAAGCAGTTCACTGCTTACTACATTTGTTCTGTAATGTTATTCGTACGGTTTAACATTGTTCTAGAACTGTAAAGTTATTGGATGAATAAATGTTTTTGTTTTCTAAATCTAAATATACAGTTATAATTTATCAACAGTCACTTAAAGAATTACCTACTACTTTCGGTCTTCATAAAAACGTAAACGAATGTATTTCGTACAGAAAACCATTGAGAATGGCATCACTATAACGTATTATTCTCCGTCCGTCCTATACTA
Source organism: Jemadia pseudognetus (assembly GCA_018244755.1). Taxonomy (NCBI): domain Eukaryota; kingdom Metazoa; phylum Arthropoda; class Insecta; order Lepidoptera; family Hesperiidae; genus Jemadia; species Jemadia pseudognetus. The sequence continues at coordinate 983 of DWTO01003671.1, forward strand.
CTTGGACCGGTATCGGGATAAATGGGTAACCTTCGTCCAGAGTTCCATTTTTCAAAACAGTGACTAATTGTACCGAGCAGTGGGTATGTATGTATAGCTAACTATATGTATAAAAAAAGCTCGAGGAAATTTTGAAAATAATTGACCGTATTTGGATGTTTTTGCCATTGCATGCATGCATTATATCGTAGATTTGCCATTGATTCATCTTGCTGACTTATTCGTGGGGCTTTATGAATATGGTAAATTTTGATTATTTAACTCAGAATATAAAATGTTGACTAATTGTTCTAAAATGCTGCTGCAGTTAGAATTAATGGAAATTTAAATAATTAGACTGACTGCCTCGTTGGTCGTGTTGTTAGTGAAATTAGTGACATTGTATGTAGTAAATTACCGTCGTGACGTAGGTACACCTACTTGTTTTCATAACAAAGACGAATCACCGGCACAATTTGACTGTGACCTTAATAATTGAATGAATGAATGAATGAATAGCACTCGATTCCTGGCATCATTCCAGATTCAACACCACGCCACGACAATACATTATAAGCATATCAGCATTCAAAATTCAATAGCATCTATTCCTGTTACAAACAAAAACATGTTCTAACCTGCGCTGACGCATGGCGCCAATATTCCATTCGTAAAACACACACTCACACTGGAATCCCTGAGCTTGCATTGGTGAGGTAGAATTTTTTTTGTCACACATAGACATTCATTTAGACGAACGTCAGCGCACGCGATTAAGATCCCTTATTGCAATGGCGTTTAAAACCTTTTCGCCTTCGACTAAGTAGGAATGTTGTGCACTTTTGATAATAGAAGGTCGTAACCGCCAAGAGGAGACAGATCGTTTTTGTCCGAATGTGTTTTATTTCGTATCGATCGTTCAAAGCCGCGGCCTTGTGAACTACGTGACTAAGGATTGTATACTCGGTGACTAGGTTCTCTCATTCAAGTGTGATGCGATGCGTCGTTCGTATCGATGTTTGTTTTTTTTAGTTTTATTCGTAAGCTGTAACTAGTTTACATAAAATAGTTTTTGAGCTTATGGTATAATATAGACTTGACATTTCAAACTAGCTTGCTGTGAGATATGTTTAATTAGTTTATCATCTTAATCAGTTTATTAAATGATAATGGAGGTCACACTAAATAGGGCGTATCAATTAAAAAATTAATTCAAAATCATTTTAATCAGTATTGAGAAATGAAATGAAGCTTTCTTCGCGGTAATAGAGACTTTACCGATACAATAAGTTTAATATGTAGGTATTACTTTTTCAACTCTCCTAATATCTAAGTAGTTATACACTAGTAACTGTTTACAGAATAAATTTCTAATGAATGTGACGTCAGTTTTATCGTTCAACAAAAATAATAGTAATTACTACAATACACCATTAGTCATAACATCAACCAGTTCGTTAAAAGTTTTATCGCGGAGTTTTATCAATTCGCCATTGTGTGAATGATTTGTTACAGTATATGTATGAAATACATTGCACATACCGTACTCATTAATTTAATGATAATGAGATGAGATGTTTACGATAATTTACAATCATATATATGGTTAAAGCTTGCTTATTGAATGATAAAGTTTAATGAATTCAGATTATCGCTAAGATTTTTCAACCCGTTAAATTGAAACGGAACTCGTTCGTCAACAGTATGATGCAGTTGTACGGAGAAATTTGACGTTAATATATGTAGCTCTTATCATCATCTTATCATTATCATAAAGTCGATTTCTCATTTACTTCTCTTACGGCTTCTTGTCGCGCTACCTGTGTTACCAATTCTTTTGAATTGTTGTATGATAGGTGCTTTCGAAACAGGTAGAAATGAGCCCGAATATTGTGAAAGTCGTGGTAAAACAGAGTTTAAGTAAATATAAAGTATAAACTTTGATTGAGTGGTCCTCGGATCGATGCCATAATTATTAGCAAAGCTATGCTAACTTCTGAATGTTTAGTTCAATAAAATTTCGATTTATTATATATGCTGAATTTTCCGGAATAAGACTGGAAATTTTGTAATGTAAAAATTACATTTTGATCGGATAGGCAAATTTAAAAGATCGAACACGTAAAACATAACAAGTGATGAATCGATTTCAATTTACTTTATGTATTATATCGACAACACGTTTGCACGTTACTAAATTGTAAGAGATATGTAATATCTGTACATTGTGTATAGTGCTTGTACACTTGATTTCGTCATTAGAAATCTACGTAAATATAATTCTCTTTCGAAGTGATATTACAGTAGGTAGGTACTTTGAAATTGTATCGGAATGCAGTCATGTCATATTGTGCTATAATTACTGTGAACAGAAATTGAAAATAGCTGCAAATAAATAAGCAGCAGTTGCTCGCTTATGAACGGAACATCTGCGAGTAACCTCACAGGATCATTGGCATAATTTGTGTCAGTTACTTGTGTTGTTGACAATAATTAGTAAATTCTTATTATTTATCTATAAAAATCGTATCATCCCTGTAATCCACGCAGAGGTAGGCAGTGCAGTGTAGGAAACTACCACGTTTCATTTTATAGTTAAGTATTTCTTAAAATTCTCGACTCCTCGACGGCTTTGTAGGTCATGTTGATTGCAAGCGCGATTGCTGATCGGGAGATCCATAGTTCAAATCCCGGGTCGGGCATTATTGGATTTTTCTAATTTAGACTTTCTATCAGTGGCTCAGATTTTGGATTTGTGTCCTATTCCATATTCCATAGTGAGACGTAACCGTAATTTGTGAAACGTAGGGATATATTACTCCCCTCTGCCTACCTCCGAGGATTACAGGCGTGATGTTAAGTTTTTGCTTCTCAAAATAAACGTTTCTGGTTACCAAAATTGCACCAAATATTAGATAACAAGAAGGCCTCTATTAACTGTTTACCTCTGAATAGAACTCAAATTGAGCAGACACATTTGTTTGCTTCGGGGCCCGCCGTGGCATATTTATTACCCAAATAAAGTATTGTATCGATATTCGGTTCTTAAGGACGGTTTACATCTATCAGTGTGCATTGGTGTAAAACTACTTTCTTGCTCTTCATCATTCAGGCCACCTTTCTCTGCAGCTTCAGTATGTCATGTTTCAGTATATGGAACTACTCGTATATTCTGTAGAGATACAATCCATGTTTAGAGAGGATGATAATTTAAATTTAATGTTTCTCAAAGAAACGCAAAGACGATCCAATTTTAGCGATGTCCTGTTCAAATAATCCCATTATGATCTGATTTTAACAATCCTTTTTGCAACTCTGTTCGAGGCTTCTTGTAACTGCTGTTTTCATGGTAACTAATTCGTAAAGAATAATAATATAATAATAATAATAATATCCTAATCAATAGGATAGAGCTATTTGGCACTCGGTGCTCTCTGCCTACCCCGCAAGGGACCCAGCGTGATGATATGTATGTAATTCGTAAAAGAAATGCGTTTCAGGTCAATGTGTCCGTGTGGCGATAGCCTTACGAAGACAATTAATTTATCTACTTCAGGTCTCTGTACCTTCATCAGATAACTTAATAATGTCGGATCTGTAGGTAGAATACGTAAGAGTCGGTCCGTGCGGCTACTAACGAACCTATATACTATTATGCAATATGTATCCAAAAATTATACTGTTGAGGGCTATATGGGGGTTATTAATATTAAATAATACTTCACATAGAGCATATTGATGTAAGATTTAAAAGGAGTTATAACCCAATGGGTTAGAATTCACTTTCCGATTTCCGTGATCTATGTTCGAATTTTGCAGAAGACATGCGCACACCTTAGATTTCTATTTATTGGTTTATTGGTACTTGGTACCGAGGTAATCTGGGCTTAGTAGATGAACATACATATAATTTGCAAAATTATGTTGATGACACCTAGAATGCACAAAAACTTGTGCTAGTCAGACTAATATTTGGTCGGGATATGAATCAAAACCTGACGCCCCCAGCTCAGCATTCAGGATTACTAACAACTGTGTCAAAGGGTCTGTCAGATTAAATGTCATTTTCTGTAACAATAAAGGAACACATAATAAACATAAACCTGGTAGATCATCGTAATGTTATCTAAGACGCCTGAAGTCTGTGAACACATATAATTCTAGTGAGATTTATTTGCCATTTTCTTTTATAGTCTTGAATGAAGAACTTTGACCAACGTAGGGTTCAAAAATTGAATCTGTGTTAGCTTATTGTAATCTTTTAAACATAAATATACGTACAAAATATGAAATCATATATGAAGTATCCGCTTTCATATAATAACTCTGGTTTCGTTAATAAATAATAATAAGGTATTCATAATTAATTAACATTCATGAACTAACGAGGTCGAAATTATGACGGTTTAATATACAATAACCGTACGTGTAGTCTACTTTACTGTATATATATTTTCCAAGATAATATATTACATTATATAGAAACAGTTTGATGTTCCCGGCTTCGTTTTAAATGGAGTTTAAATCGCGCAACATCGCGAACAACCGACTTGGCTTGCGGAGCACGCGCGCGGGCTCTGTACTCCAATCTACCCAGATCAGGTCCAAAGCACCTCTCGCTGTTGCCAGGAGGTAATGTATAATGTAAAACGGAGGAATAAAAAAGCGGTTATGACCAGCTCGCCAGGAAACTCGTGGTATTATATTAATATCTTGTATATGTGTATAGATTTTAGATTTATAAATAAAGTGTATGTACTCTACATGGACACAAAAAGAAAAAATAATTGTGTTAACCTAAGTGTGTAATTCTGGTCGATCGGTCATCGAACTTTTTAGTCCGTATCGTAGTCCATAGTATTATGTGATTATTAAATGTGTTCAAAACTTTGAACACAATAGGGGCCCTATTTTAACAAGTATTCAAAATAACGGTTTCTTTAAAGAGGCATAAACAGGAATAGGTGGTGAGCCTATAGGCATACACCGGGCATAAAACCAGACTTAGAGCCACTACTAGAAATTTCTACTAGAAAATCCAATTTGAAAAGTACAATAGTACCCGATCAAGAATTCGGGCTAAGGACATCTCGATCAGCAGTCCAGCTCTCAGCCATACGACCATCGAGGCACTCAAAAATTACTTAGTTTTCTAATTAATTACCCCATTCATTATATCCATTAAATTTTCCACTAAAACACGATCTCCGTAGCTGGCTTTTATTATAAAACGAATGAGACTTTAAGTGACAGAGACATATAGATACCACTAGTTATCTTATTCTTCACATCATAGCGCCAAATTAGCTTACATCCTTGGCCACGCAAAGCTACACATTAGAGCGTAGGATGAGGCTCACGCGCGTATATCTCCATTAATAAGCCGAGTTCAGTGTAAATCATTGTGGCGGAAGATATTCCAGCGAATGGTCTTCGTTTATTTGGATGAATGGCTTTCCGACTCGCTTCCGACGATTTGACCTGGATGTATTGAGGTCAAGTGGATAAACAGGTACTCGTTTGCCACTGACAGTGAAAAAAATGGTGGTAATGCCCAGTGGCACGATTGGAACATCATAACGTATGTTCGTAATGAGTTTATGTTTTTATGTGACGAGGACGTATCGGTGGGCCAGGTTAGAAAGGGAATGCCGGATGGATAGTAGTTGAATCGTTCAGGGTTCGGACGGCATATAGTATTATGGATTTGCTAATGTTGTTTTATTCACTTTAAGAGGTAATATTTATTGTCTTTAGCATTAGAGAAGCTTGTAGAAAGTAGATTGTAATGTAGATTTAGTACTCCTATGATTTTTATTTATCCCGACATGTTCTTTTTATACTAAAACAGTAACGATGAAAGCCTTTTGTCAGTAAGTTCGATTCTGAACATTGATAGAAACATTGTTTTTCATATTAGCACGAGTATGTTTTCTATTCCTGGGAGTAAAACCTTTTGTATAAATATGTATCCAGGAATCTTTATATGTATAATATGTAATGTGTTTATTAGCTGTCTGCATCTCGGTGCTAGTCTGACAGAATTCCATTCAAGAATAATCACTAATACGAAATTCGTGTTTTGCAATTTCCTTACTTATCAGAAAATTACTTGGACATCGGTAACCACTTACTTTGATATATGTGAGAGAGAGAGAGAGAGAGAGAGAGTGATATATTTAATAGCGGGAGAGCCTTCAGTTGCGCGGTGGCAAGGGGCGGCTAGGGTCGTTTATTAAGGCTTCATAATACATTATATATCTAGTTTATATTCCACGTTCGGACGAGTTTATTACTTTTTTAACTTTAGCTTTCATCTTTTGGTTGCGGTTTTAGGTTTAACCTTATTGAACATTCAAATGGCTTGAATACAAATGAATTTCTTTTTGGGCGAGCTTTTGTTTCCATCGGTGATGATTAAGCATATAAAATATTTTATGTACTTACATCTTTTTATTAATTATATATCCACTAACTAATGGAACTAAAAAAAGATTGATTATGATGATGTATCGGCGTGTGCATTCATTTAGACGAATATTTTATAATAAGGTACCTACAGTCTGCGATGAAAACATGTATAATAGTATATTACCAAGTAAATAAACACCATTCTGCGATTTTCAAACAAAATCTTTATTCCTTGTTAACAATCTTATTATCAGATAAATAATACAGAAATTGGAAGAAACTAACTCAATTTGAAGCTTGCGCTGTACTGTTATTATTGCCTTTTGTTGTTCCAACAATGAGTACGTATTGTAATACGATCCATACTTGCTGGCGTCCTGCAATACGAGACAAAAGTCATGCGGCCTCAGTAACAGAACAAGTTGTGACAAGACAGAACACGTTTCGTTTTGGTTATACAGGGATAGTCAACTCTTCAAACGAGTTTCGTCCCAGCAACTTGTTTTTTTATATCTGTGTTTTCGGGATCGAATTATATAGAGAAAATACTATATGCTATAGGGGCCACAATCTAAAATACGTAATTCGAATGGACATCCTTAAACTGCTTATACACATAACTAGTTACGTTAGTATAATTATAAGAGGCTGGATATTTTTATTATTATAATATGCTTACATGACATTTTACAAGGAATTAACCCTTTCACAACTTTTAATCCTTTTACCTATCCGCTGTTGAACAGGGTTTTATAAAAATAAGACAAGTATAAGTGCGGCTTGACAGATATCATTTGCCGCGAAGAATACTATACCTATAGAAACTGAGCGTGCATATTTTCCCTCAATACAAAAGGAAAATAACCCCCTTCTACCTTAAAAAAGTAATATTTGATCTTAAAACGCAAATAACTTCGCAAAGTGATTAGAACATGGCAGTGACTCGAACCTTAAACTACCGGAACTGAAGACTAAAGTCTAAACCCCTATCACTGATATGCATGATATTTTCTACCTTTTAAAGATGTTTCTAGGTTACCTACGTAAAAACAAACGAAGATTCATATTCGTCGCCATAAAAATATGAATATGACTCAGTCGTTCCGATGACGTTGGCCATTGTGGTTTATGTGACTTCTGTACTTACGATGAACGTGATATATATAACGGGCGATTTTATTAGAGAATCGTAAAATCTCCGCTGTCCTTCCGAAGTCAGAAGGCTATTAAGGCTAAAGTTAGCCGGTATGATGTATGTGAGTCAAAATTCCCTTATAAAAGTCAAGATAAGTTGTGCGTTCTAATGGAATGGGAGATAAGCCGGTTGCCGGAGTTTTTGGGTGTACAAATGTTTCTTAGTCGGGAAGAGTTGAGAAGATTTTCCTGGGTTATATAACTCGTTCAACAATTGACACAACGGTTGCGGATGCTGTTGATTTGCTGCAATAGATTGTAAGTTCAATTCTAGATTTATCAATTGTATCTGTTGATGAAATTTCAATTAATGTAGTAACTACTTATGTTAGATGAACCAGTTGGAATATCTTACATTTTAATAAGACATCCTTGAAAATTGTATGCCAAAGTGAAAACTTTGCTGCTTCACGGAGTCTCTCCGTATTGTCTCCGAAGCTCTCAAGAAGAAATAACAAATAGCTAACTATACTATATTATAACTATATTATATAATAATAAAGACGAAAGGTATTTAGAAAATTCCATAGTAATCTCATTCCCAGGATTAGTGCATGCCTTTAATTCACGAAGCACCTATAAATGTTATCGATTGCGTGTCAGAGATATTAGACGGTTATTATTGGCCGGGAACAGCTCTATAGTCGAGCTGTTAATAGAACATTTGAATTATTACGGCATTTATTATGCGATGTGATATATACTCTCAGACATTCCCGACTTATTCGAGATAACCTGTGTAATGTTTATAGATCATTGTACGTCGAGTACCATTTATATGAGAATTCCTGGTACTTATTCCACATTGATATTTATTGGAGCCGTAATGCGTAATTGGACTTCGCCACGTTAATACACGGTAAACAGTTTACAGGCTGAAGTATGCCCGAAGATGGGCATGTAGCTTTCCTTCTATGGATATAATTCCCTTGTTGAAACAAAGCTTTTGTTATTACATTAAATTTAATATGTTAATGAATTCTAAACCACTAAGCTTAAGCTATCACTGCTTATTGCAATGATAGTGCATTACAATAAGCAGTGAAAGTGCAGTGTACATGAAATGCTTATAAATAATCTTCAATATACAAAGTAATGTTTATCCATTATGTTAGTTCGTACAGAAATCTAAATGATAAGAGTAGGTTGGGACGGTAATTGGGGGTTTGGAGTGTTTAATAAAACTCAATTTTTTCTTGTGGAATTTTTAAAATTTTATCTGTCAAACATGATTCATTCAGTTCGATGGCCGTCTTCCGGTCTTACTGGTAATTTCATGATATTGCGCTCAGCGAAATTCGGGTCCTTATCAGCATAAAACTCAGCCAAGTGCGATTTCAGGTTATCGTTATTACTAAAATTTTTACCGTTTAAAAAGTTTAGTAAGATTCTACATAGCTGATAGATATGGTGCTAGGTTGGCGTTATTTTGGAGTTGCGACATTACTTCTCTACTCAGCTTCAATACCGCTGAAGACGTATGAGTTTCAGCATTGTTTTCACGGAACACGTTTGTTTTGCGATTTGCCAAATCAGCTCTTTTCTCTTTCATAGCTTTCTTTAATTTTATGGTTGTTGACAGTAAATGCTTGAGTTGTCAACATGATTTCCTGACGCTGTTCAGTTTTCGATTTAGATTGATTTTATTTCATCGCTCTTGGAGTATCATCGTTGACGACTAATGTTACTATACAAGTTTCATTTTTATAATTCTATAAACATTGGTCTATCATAACACAAATCTTGATTTCTTTTAATAAGTACAACTTGTCCAAATTCACACGGAATTCAAATAATACGTTTCTAAACGAACTCCTGACAAATTTTATTATTTTCAATTCCTGTTAGCTACGTTATGCTTTTTCGTAATTTTCCGCTCAGTTGTATTACTATCCAATTAAACTACAGCAAAATGAAATTGTGTAAATCGAAATTACATTTATGCTCTCTCAATAACTTTCATGTAGTATTAATTTTTGATCACTTATTTCACTTCACTGTTGCTTTATATCAATTAGTATTCTGATTAGTTTCATGTTCTTTTCCAGAACAGTGGTTAGCTTTACAGCAAAATTAATCAAAATCCATTTAGCGATTTAATGGGCTTGAAACTTTGGGTTGTAATAAACAATTCCGTGTCCTCCACCTGTAATACCATACAAAAGCAAAGTGTTTGTATAATTCGATTTATGATCTCATTTCGAATTCACTAGCGCTGCTGAGCAGTTAATTCTACCCGCGGATTTGCTAACTCACTTAACGTTCTAAGAACTTTATTTGTTTCATTGTAACTAAAAACAATTACAATACGAACATTAGAAGCAATTCCGAAATGGATCATTGTAATTTACATTTAGCTCTCAAATGAGCAAAGGCCTAATTCGTCATGCAGCCGCAAGCACCTAGATCGGACGAGCGCACGGTGATAATGAATGAGTCAATGACACCAGAGTGTCACAAACAATACCGTTCTGCTATTTAAATGTACTAACGAAACCCTTATTACAAGATAATAGGGTACAGATTTGTGTGACTTCTCCATTAGGGGTTGTCATTTGGAATGAGCATAGGTGTCCATTCAATGATCAAGTTACTGCACGAACTCTATACCTCATTGTTGACATGAGACGTTCGCCATCCCGCTCGTGCGCAAAGAGATATGTTCCGTCTCTGTCGGGTTTCAGTTTTATGTATGCAAGGTGTTCAAGTGGTATGCTAATCCACTAGTTGGTTGGAAAATCGCCCGTTGTAAGGCCGAAGTCGATGATATTGCGAATTTTAATTTAGCTTCACTTTTAAAAATTAAATTCATTCAATATATATGTCAATATGTTAGCCCGTGAATATTCACGGGCTAACATATTGACTACAGAATACGTAAATTTATAATTACATATTAATTATAATTATAAATTTAACTATTGTCCAGTCCTCAATATTAGATTGATACATTGTACATCTTTTCTGGTAGTATATGACTACTTCACAAATCTATTGTCATATCGTCATCAGCATGGCGTTTTTTCTTCTTAGCTGTGTGTTTTTTTAATTTAACATTGTCGTGGAGTATTTTTAATTCTGCTATCGATCATACCTTCCTCGAAATAAGAAGAGTCAGGTCATAATCTGCCACTTCAGCCATACTTAAGTTATTAGACCTCACAGAACGTAATTGAGAACTCAAGATGTGAAGATTATGTTGTCGTTTCATAAGATTATTTCTATAAAATCAGATGACCACATGCAATCAAGTGACCCATATGTCTCCTCAACTTTCGTGGTAAACAAAACGACTGTATGCATTCATAATCCACCTGCATGATTGGTAGCTGAACGAACCCGAGCCTACTTGGTTTCACGTCCGGTCCAGAAACTTAAACAACAAAGACAAAACAAGAAAACCATTGCGTCTTTGTGATGGAGATCCTTAGAGTTCTTTGTGGTAACGCATCAATGGACGCCGGAGAATGGTGACCAGCGAAACAAAACGATGTCCACGATATTGGAAACAGGATGGGATTAAAAGCACAAGATTTTTGAGTTAATGAAGATTGCTCTTAAAGTAATTATGGATCTATGTAAAAAGCACACTAACAACGGAAATAAATGGAAAGTCTAGTTACAAACCTTACATATTAAATTGACAGATACATTTATGAAATTATTTAATTATTAGCTGACCCGCGAACTTCGTACCGCCTAACAGTCAATGAAAAAAGTCAAAGAAAAACATGCATTTTCTAGATTAAA
>DWTO01003672.1:0-12315 GCA_018244755.1 Jemadia pseudognetus
GAAAATGTACCTCAATATGGTTAAACGGATTAAACCGCACAGAAAGAGCCTCGGCATAATACTGAATAATAAAATGAGGTAATACTTTAGGTATATTTCTACAAATGTGTGCAATTATTTGCTGTACTTTACAAAAATAATTTCGTAATAGTTAATTTTTATTTGGTAAATGTTATAATTTCATTGCAAACAATACAAGAATTGACAGAAAATATTGTAGGAAATTAACGTAATCCCATATTTAAAAAAGGATCGTTAAGTTCGGTAGTATAATTATTATTACTATTCAAGTAATAATATTTAATTCGACAATATTCGACGAACTGGACGTGAATAGCATCATTGTATTCGTTTTGCTAAATAAAATTAATTGTATAATTTCGTAGCTCCTAAACAACTTTTCGATAAGAATTTTATTTACGACCTGTCTAAGCCCTTATAAAATGTAGAACAATCTCAAATTCCAATATCATCACACCCAATTCACCTGTTTTGACGTAAAGTAGAATTAAATGGGAGGTAAATGTGACTAGTGACATGTGGGTGTGTGCTTCATTTCTCTGCCTAACTCTTCGGGGATTAGAGGCGTGACTTTACGTTTACAATTACATGGACATGACATAATAGAGATACATTTATATTTTTAATATTATCATGAATTAAATTTTAACTATAGCTTACATGACGTTTCAATTACCTTAAATTTTAAAAAGGGACAGGACGCCGCCAATTTAGGATGTACCTACTATACATCTTGTAAATGTTCTCTTCTCTAAGGCGTGTGAACTGTGTCAACCCGCACTTGGTCAGCCATTCAGATCCTCTTCTTGACCTTAACCCTCTCATTCTGAGAGGAGACCCGTGTCCAGCAATGGAAAGATAAAAAGTCGGGAAAAAATATTTTGTACATGTGTAAGCTTTAGAAAACCAGAGTACCTATTTGTCTAATTATCGTAACTGACCAAAAGTGATTTTATCGGCAACTTCTTGACAGACTATGGTGCAGCCATTTAGGTGGTAGTGCCGCTATCTAAGTGACAGTGCTGCCATCTGTTTAATAATGATGATACCGCTGCCCACAACAACACACTCGAATAAGGATGTTAGCTTAGCTTTGTATAAACCACACGTGACGTGATCCCCAAGAGTTGGATCTTATAGTGACGTATAGGTAAAAATAAAAATTACTTGGTAGATATTCCCCTTTCGCTGAGTGCGTACACACAGACAAGGTTAGCACACACAGTTCACACGTACGAGTACTTTACGAACAATTTGAGCCGCGTTAATTTACAACTAAACAGATAAGCAGAGATTAAAGAACATCGAATGATTCGATACAAACCGATAAATGGAAACATAAAAGTTGTCCAGTTTATATTTATGTATATATTTATTTATGCTAGATATTGTGACGTTTTGTGAAAGATTGATGAGTTTGGTATGAAAAATCTTATTATGATTAGTCCTCCTTCTCTATTATATTTGAAATAAACGTTACATTTCAAATTACTATATAATAGATAACTATATTTCGAAAAAAAAATAAACATATACATCCGTGCAGAGATATTTCAACTGTACCTACTCTAATTAAATACATAATTTCATACCTTATATGTACATACAACGTTGCAAATTTTGCAGTTATTCCAACTCCCTGTACATTACACATAATAATACCTAATTGAAATAAAATGCAAGAAAATTCTTCAAAATACTTATTATGTAATGCGAAGCTAGTTAGGTTTTGTTACCGAATACAAAACATAGTCGAAACAAAAATACAAGTAAACAGTTCTAGTGATAAAATACAAATACAAGCGGAGGTTCCCACTTCGAAACGTCTACTTTAACACTGCAGTGGTGGAATGAAAAAGGTGGACATGAGCAGGCCTGCACGTCACGTAGAAAAAACGTTACATGGGTAGCTCGGCAAGCCCTCGCGGCGGTGTGTCGTGCCCTGCACTATCTCATACAGGGAAAAAGGACACTACACAAAGCACGATAGTATATTACAGTACGTTTTTCCTTTTTGTCGTGAATGATTTCATTTATGCATGTATTTTTGAGTCCATGAACCTAGAGGAATGCCTAATTAGTTCGTTGTCCTTTGAGCTTCATTTATTTTTTATTCTCCATCCATTTTTTCTTTCGAGGAAAATCTTTAGCAGGTAATATATGCAGTAGTCGGGTCGCATAATATAATTAAATAATTTATTAACAGTAACAATATAAATGTTTGTTTTAAAATAAAACACGCAGATAGATATAGATTTATAAAAAGCAAACTAGACAGAACTCAGATATTCGAATATTTATGCAAAATAAGTAGGCAAAAAGTCGTTAGCCGTCTGCAAAGCTGAGTTTATAATGTAACTTGAAACGTTAGTTTTGTAGAGCAATTTCATAACAGACTTTAAAATAACAATTTACGTAGGTACAAGTAAAGTGTATAAAAGGAATTAATAAACAATGACAATGAATGGTAGCGAGAAACTATTTCTCTGTGTTTACTTGAACTTGAGAGATTTGAAGAAGAAACTAGTAGAGAAGGAAAACGAAGTCATACCCTCGTTAGATGTTTCCATTGTGTTCTTAAGGCATGTGGAGTCTGACAACCCGCTATTGCGTAGCGTGGCGGTGTATGGCATGAACACTTTACATACTGCCAGGATACTCGTGTTCAACAGTGAAATGATAAAAGGGCATGATAAGGGCATAATGATGACGACAATTTCTAATTCCAACCTCATACTTACGCTATTCGTACAAATGTTAGTTCTGAGCACGTCCTCTTTACCACCAACATGTACAAAGTAAAGTACCTACAGTAACACGACGCTAACTGCTCACTGAGGAACAAATGATAGTGTGTTTACTTTATTATTTCTTAATAACATCCCTAAAATAAACAAAAACGAATTAATTATTAAATTCAATTAAATTGCTTCTTTGAAACGATCATAAATTCACAATATTATTTTTGCAAGGTACCTAAGTGTGTTTTTGTAAAATTAGTACCGTATTTGTGGATGAAAATTTAATGTAGGTATAAGTTTTTATACACGTGTCTAATAAATGAAAAAGGAATGGTTAATGAAACAAAATGTGTCATACAGTTTTAAAATTGAGCAACATGTAACCTGCTCATATCACCGCTATCTGTATTGTGAACTTCAAATCAATATTGATAATAACTCAATCTTCTTTCTACGTATGAAATAATAATTCCTTTATTTATTTATTGAAATACAATCATTGGTCTATTCGACGTAATCATATCAGCGTGAGTCGTTTAATGGGTATAAATATTATCTATCTAACTCTTAGTTTTCAAAGTCGTTTTAAAGCGATCACCTTGATGAAGCAAAAATATATACATGAATGAACAATGTTTGTATGTATATCAACAAGTGTGGCCAATAAGGGGGTTCGCTTGGACGGATATTTCTACATCCTACGAATATAGCGATATGGAATTATAGATAGACAGATTGTTTTAGTAATCAACTACCAATTTTGGGTGTCCTGGAACATTTAGATAAATGTATTAATTTTAACGTTGAATATCACTTGATGCGTCGGTGAAGGAAAATCATTTTGAAAAAATTTGCATCTCCTTAAGATTATACCATAACGTTTCCTAAGTTTTGTGAGTCTGCTAAGCCATCGTAACAGACTATGAGTCTTCTTAACCCTTCTTAACCCTTCTCATTCTTGAGAAGGCGTTCAATAGTGAATAAAAGCTGATTAATTGATGGTATGACGTTTATTATTTTTAACATTATTATAAATATGACAATTATGCAATGGTCAGGAAAAAGATTAGATAAAATGTTCAGTGAACTATGTTAGCTATTGACCAATTGCTAAGAATCGAAGAGTCGATTGTGTTGTGTTAGTTACAGAAATCATTACATCAGTTTGTAGATAATTTTGGAATGAGCTGAAAGTAATTTAATCAAAAGTTTCCCAAGTTTTCGACACTAATGATGATTTTCATAATGAATGTGTCCGATTAGACTAATTTTGTTTTTTATCGTACTGTTATCTCACGTATGCTCAGGGGGTCAAAAACTACCCAGATTCTTATGCATACCTACTCGTACCTCTGCACGTGCAAGACGTCATGTGATAAAACTAACTGAATAGAAATTATCAGCATTTGTCACATGTTTCATTAATCACCCAACAGATTTAAATAGTAGGTAAACTAGATTAGGGAAGGGCCATTTTCGTAAATTATGTTTAGGTTCCAAGTTGTGACTTGACTACTTAGGGAAAAATATTTGTAGGCCTACTCATATGGGGTTAATTGAAATAAAATACGTCAGTATATAGTATTTAATAAATTCCTGTCCTTAAATAAATATGGCATATCCCACTACCTACACTGTTACCTAGTGGTTAGAGAACTTGACTATTGAGCCGGAAGACGCGAGTTCGATTCAAACCTAAGACAAATTTGTACGATGAGCACGCGACCTTGTTCATTATAAGAATATAAAACTATATGTAAGTATTACAATACAATTTATCATGCCTTGTTCGGATGACTGTAAGTTAATGTTAATTTTCTTTACATTAACTTACTAACTAAATTTATTTACAGGGTTATTGATTACACGGCTACATAGCACCGAAACGATTCGTGAAGGAAATGTCACAGGCATGACACAAGCGCCGTCTCGTTCCCGCGAAATAACCAAAACCAAAACCCGTTTTCTCCTACTTCATCATTGATATACGAATTTGTGTAGGTACACACGGGACACTCTTTGTGCTTATCAATCGTAATGATTTGATTTTCGCATTTGTTTTCAAACCACGTCATTTGTAAGAGCGTGTATGATTTTGGCACGTGAAATTATCTTGTTGGCGTGTATGGTTGGGTAAAAATAAAATGTAATGGGTCGAGGACCAGTTCCGGCGCGGCGTGACCGCACCGCGCCCCGATCAGCCAGTGCCAGTATTCCTTACAAACGCACCCGCATTCGTTTCATAGTAATGCAGTTGCTACAATGTTGCATCGAACCAGCCTCGCGGAATTACGATCCAATTATGTCGTCATCAATATTTATTCGAAGGTATAATTGCATCGGCGTTGTTCCATGTTCGATAAATTAATATTTAACGACATATTAACTACATGATTACTTTATAAGTCATTAAACCCTTCATGACATACACAATGACATATGACTTTTAAAACGAAAGTTCTGGAATAATGGCAGTAATTTAATTAATTCGTTTTAAGCATTGCACTTACTAATACATCCCTATTACGAAGAATTCCAAGGAACTTTAAACCCAAGATGACTTAATAAACGTAACTTTATGTGTGTAATCCCCGAAGAGGTAAACAGAAGTGCAGATACAATCCAACGTTTCATCACTTACGTTTACGTCCCACTATGGAATAGGTATAAGTCAACTGGCATATAACAAGCACATATTCAGACTGCGAGCCACTATTAGAAAATGTAAGAAAAATCCACTAGAGGCCCACACGCGATTTGAACCCAAAACCTTTGGTGCGGCAGTTGCGCTTGCAACCGACACGACCCACGAGGCAGTCATCACACACATGAATACATATATTTACATAAAGAAAGTAATGTTATCACAATAGGTTTGTCACTGGATAGGCTGAGAGCACCTATCCCTATGAAGAGAACGATGAATGTAAGATAAAAAAAGCACATCTAGTTGTTACTACTTGGAAGATAAGAACAGGGTACAAAATTTCACTTTTCATATTATTTTTATTTCTTATTTTAAACGATGCATCATCAGTAAAATACTTTCTGCCTTTATAAAATGCTGTTAAATAAATAAACTATGCGTAGGTTTATCTACAAAAAAAGGATATAAGAAGTTATTAAGATAATGGTGTATTACGAAGCGGCACAGAAACATAGATAAAATATAATACCACTCAAGTGTCTAAACCGTGTTATGGATTTATAAGCGCAGAATGAGAATGAAATATATTCTATTAACCTAATTCTATATTTTCCATACATTAACATTAAATCAAAATTATATTTTACATACTTAAATTAATTGAAGACTAATGGTTTCCCTGCATATTTTTATTTTGCCGCTTAATTTTAAAATTTATGATTACGGATTGCATACTAAGGTTGAAAATAAACGGAAAATTGTTCATTTATAATCAAGTTTTTCGCAGTACCTTAAAATATTTATCGTATAATCAAGTACCAGCAACAACCTTTGTAATTAAAATCTTGGGTTTTCGTTCATCATACTTATTTTAATTTATCAGTACAGAAAAGAATTTGCTTACCTAAATATTTTTTCAAATTGAAATTTCAATTCTAATATTTCTAGATAAACGAAATTAGCGTTTGCACTAATCTACCGATAGATATTGTTAGGTTTAAAATAAAATATTAATTAAATATTATCATAGGACTGATAGTAGGAAAGGTATTAGTAATAAACGCTGTTACATTATAAGTTGTACATTTCCCTACGGTAACGTTGATACCACTAAGTACTTGATAAAGTCTTGTTATTCCTCTTATAGGACGATTCTCAAAGCTCTGGAAGGTGGATTCTTCTAACAGACAATTTCTATTTCTCAAATTAGTTTGGTTCCTTTTAGTATGACCTCTACTAGGACTTTGGTTCTTTGTTTATATTTCATGGGCGTTACTACTGATATATAAGCATTATTCTACAAGACGTGTGGAATATGCGACCCTGCTTGCGCAGCGTGGCAGGGATGATGATACTCAAGTCTAATAATACATAATAAAGAAATATTTTAGTTGGTCAATATCAGTTAATATATTTCTTTCTTAGCCCCTTGTATAAAATAAGTCATACCGACACGGCAGAGTTCCTTATTCGATAGATGAATGAGTTTCAAAGTTTTGTGACGGTTATTTGTTTTTATCATCATCAGTCTAATGCAGTCCACTGCTGAATATCACTTCCCCTGATTGATATTGCCCATAATCCCCACCTTGGGGATTACAAACCTGATGCGCATCTCCCACACTGATCACTGTCATACATGCGCGCCGGCTTCGATTTCGGCTCATATATGTATGTACCTACATATGTGTCTGATTATATCGCGCGCGCACGAGTAGACATGGTTTGGATACATGATTTCATATTATTAGCTGGCCTGGCCAGTTATCGCGTAACCCACATAGAGTGTTATCTGATACTGCTCCGCTCTGCTCAAAACGTAATACTGCATCGTTCGTTCGTTCCGTTCGCAATACAAGTGGCGAGTGTTCCGTTTCATTGACAAATGAGTAACATGGACTGACGTGCTCGTATTTAGGACGACTTGCAAATTATTGTCCGTCACTTCTTGCCGTATAACATAATCGCTTAGCATAGCAATAACATTATAATCGGTAATTGAATACGGTATGTGAGTACGTAAAAGTGAGTCGAAATAATTATACGTCTTTATTTAGTTGATAATTTTGAATGAAGGTTGATGGGTGGCGAAAAAGTGTGTCGGTTCTGTGAGGATAATGTTTGGCATTTTAGTGCTCTTTGCTTACCCAGCAAGATACCTGGCCCCCAATGTCTCCTCCTAAGAATATGTACTAGCGTTTACACATTACCATTTTCATAATTTTTGTTGCAATTGATGTAGGTACTTCATGGCTAATTTCAATATAAAATCGTAGATATCAAAAGTATATGAGGTAGGTACTCTCCAGTTCTCTAGCTGACATAAAAATTATGAGATACGTGTTTATGATTTATTCTACAGTTAGTAAAATAAGGATAATAAACTGTTTTCATTATACTATGTCATTAACGACTTTTAGCCAAACGGAACCACCGATAAGAAAACTAACCATACTGACATCTGTCAGTATCTACAACTACTAAGCAACATTTTTCGATTTTCCTTTCCAAAGGAATAAAAAGGGGAAAATATATGTTGTAAATCGATTATGTACTATAATTTGTTGCAAACTTGCTGCCCACTACAGCTGCGTATTGTACATATGTAAAGAAACACGGAATAAACTTTTTTTATTACATAATTACAAGGATTTGAGACACGAAGATTTAGGTATCGTTTTACGTGTATTGCCTTCGATAAGGTTCAATGATTTTTGTGCAATGCATATAATTAGTTCCCATACGTTCGCTATTAAAATTCCACTCGGGTGTTAAAGAACAAAGTAAATAAAACACGAAAATCAATATGCGATGCGTAGCACGCGTGTGCTGATACAGCGTTCGATCGCATGAAATCGCACAGATGCAAAGTACTATGTTTATATATATTGATATGCAAACAATAGGGTGGACGATTACTGACTCGTCCTGAGCTGTCGTATTCTGCTTTAAAAGTCACGGTTTCGATTTCCGGCTAAAGGCTTTATTCACTAAAACTTACGATCGATATTGATCGTGGAAAGTGACTTTGCCATGCAGATACGCGAACAGGTTTGCACAAAATGTTAAATACTTTGTATCATACTTATTATTAAACGTTACCATCGTATAGATAACGTGTTTAAAGCTGAGACTTGGAAACGAGTGGTGTTTATTTGTCTGTATTAGTGTTGTATAAAGTATTTTTAAAGTTTATGGAAGCAGGAGTGAGCATATTGTACTGCAGCAATATGCTAATAGTGGTATCAGGCATGTAGGTAGGTATGTATGTAGTGGTATCGTTATGTAGGTAAAATTATGCTGTAGTAATTTTTTAACAATGTGGTTTTTAAGCGTGTTTGTCAATCAAATAAAAATCGATAATTCCTTGGCCGTCCTTGGGTATTTTCACTTATATAAGCTAACCACCATTATGACCTCGAGTATGTGCTATATTGCGTTAATTGTACCCAAGAATCGATCGCTTACTTAACTGAGAGACTGTTTTTAACCATTAACAACAGCTTCTCGTTTTGTTTTCAATATCATGTTAGATTAATTTGGGCTATGATCGAACATCTTCAAATTTACAAAACTACATTCTTACCGATGACAGTCCTTAAGTAAAGATCTTTTTACATCTTTTGACTGCCTTATTGATCGAATGGTTGTAAACCACGATTGGTAATCGAGGGTTCCTTCCGATTTCCTGGTAGGATACTATTGCATTTTTCTTGCTTAGATTTTCTAATAGAAATGCTCAGTAGTGGCTCGTAGTTTAAATTTATGCCTGGGGTACGACATTAGGATCACTCCCTATTCCATCCTGATTGTTTCTTTTATCTGAGCAATTACATTATTTTACTAACTGTTATTGTTCTGGATGATTACCAATGCCCAAGAGGAATACAAGCGTTTCGGTAGAACTGAGTATTCTATTATTTTAAGCTCGCATTAGTCAATCATCAATCATACATACGAGTTCGTTATTTATTATGAAAAGTGCAATGCCGTTGCAAAATTTGTATAATATTGATTTGATCGTTGTGCTTGATTACTGAGGTCACAGCAGACATAAATCAACATTTTCTTTATTTATATTAATGTTAGTGCTAAATGTTATTATCAAATTATGTATGTCATTAAAGCTTTAACGTCTCGCAATGATACATCTTAGAACTAACTGTTCAGGGTCTGCCAGTGTTATTAGGATACGGTTAAGGTCGCATTATTTCAAAATATACCCAAAACTGGATTGCTTCTGATCTTTAAACGGGATGTTTAAAATGAATTTATTGAAAAATGTAATAAAAACCGGTCACGCTACCATTTTATTTACATCATCATCACTTTTGTTATTCCACTATTGGGCACGTGTTCGCTTTCAAAATGAACAGAGTTAGAGCCATAGTCTGGGACGCTGGCCAAGTGTGGGTTCGCATGACGAGTGGAGCCATTACAGGAATTAGTATTTCATCTTAAAACGAACTTCTTTACTAAAATTGGATTGGGCTGAACTTCGAGCAGAAGTTGTAAAATGAAGTAATTTAACGATTCATCAATAAAATTCAAATTTAACCGGCATATTGCACCATATTAAATAAGTCAATTTGGTCTCACGTTAGCAACTCCACGCCAAGTGACACACTACCTTTGAATTTCTGTTCGTTCGCTTCCAAATCCGTAACCGTGGTTGAACACGAGGCATGAAGCAATAGTTATAAAATGTATTACAAGAACAAGTTCCGTCTGTGCATTAACACGCAACGATTATGATACTCGGAGGTAAACACGCAATAGTTGTAAATGCGATCAGCTAATTACATCTGCTATCTCATAATGATACCGGTAATTCTGATTGCCATTCACTTCGACTTACGAAATTGTCTTATATCCTGTCGTTGCTCAACAGTGAGCATTTTATTACAAGGGCTGCACATATGTACGAGTATTATAGAGTTGATTTGATTTAATAGATATTACAACATAACAAGCGCGGGAACTATAGCTTTTGGATCTAGAATTCGGTATCCCAATGCGGAAGTCTTAATTTCAAGTTATGGTGCGAATCTCTTCATAAAGTTGACATAACAAAATACTTTCCTTCTTTATAAACTTATGGGCAGTTTAAGACTGTCACTTAATGTAATGTAGAATGAAGACCTCGTGAAAATTTAGTATACAACAAATTCTCTATAATTTTTTCCAAAGCTTATGAACACTTTCAAGCCGCACAAGACCTGGGCGGTGGAGTGTTTCCTTAAGCCTACTTATAATCAGAAGCAACAATACAAACCAACATAGAATAAATTATGATAATAATTATGCTTATTATTATATCTTTACGCCGAATCCCATGCGGAGTAGGCACTGAGCACCGTGTGCGAAATATCTCTATCCATACAGACCTGAACTTTTTGAACTGAGTTATTAAAAGTTCAAAAGAATTGTAGGCTGTGTTGCCGTGTGTTACCATGGACTTCCCAACACGGTGACAAAATAATTCCGGGGAATGTTTTACAATCGACAAATAGAGAACTGTCCGTGGTATGCAGCGATCAAATACAGCGCTGGTGGCAATACCACCTGTGTCACTTCATCAGCATCATTTGAATGTTTTTGTATCAAAACATTAAAGGCAGTTCGAAAACTTTGAACGCGTGTGAAAATATACGACTTTTTAGTGTTACTACAACAAAAATAATTTATTCTGTGCCATGTTTATGGTCGTGTATACGGCAAATAATAGGTAATAATTAAATACCTACATATTATTTTATCATCAGGTTATCAGGTGAAGAAGTTTATTGTTCATTATTAAAGTTTCCTCTTAGGTAAATGTATGTAAAAGGATAATGTAAAGGTCTATAAATAAATGATATATACAGTTATTCTTATATCAAAAACTAGTCTTTTTCCAAATGCTTAGTTTCAAATAAAATATATGTAGCGGCCTAAAAAATAAAAAATACCCCTTCAAGCGCTAAGTTATGAAATCATAACATTTTATAAATTCGTGTACATTACATCGGTAGCACACATTGTTCAATTAAATGAGGATGGAGTTGATATTGAATCAAGTGTCGTTCTGTTTGCTTAACCACCCGTATGTTTACTTTTTGAATGAATTATAGGCCTTACACACAGGCCACGGTAAAAGTCTGCCACACGTTTCATTTTTATATTTCTTATATTTATTTTATTCTTTTTTACGTGAATGTTATCATATTCATCATCAGTCTGTTTCGATTCACTGCTGGGCGCAGATCTCTCCGATAGCCCGCCACTGAGATCGATGTACAGCTCTTCGTTTCAAACCACGGCCAGTTTGTGTTCATCACCACACAACCTGGTTAGAGGGAGTCCTATGCTACGTTTGCCAAGGCGTTAATACTCTATTATATAGGAAAGTACAATATGTAGACTCGGCATGTGTGTATAAAGAGAGTAATTAATGTAGAAAAAACACATGAAGTCTGTATACATGAAACACTCGATGGTTCTGCCAACCTGTAATGGATCTGACATAAATATACTCGGAATAATGATAACAATAAAACTTTTACAAGTATTCGTCGTTTTACATTTTGTTATGCAACACAAAGCACTATGAATCACAGTGCATCAGAGCATCGTCAGTTCTGGGAAACGTTCGGGCTGGTCAAAGATTCGATAAACAGGTTATCTAGGGAAAACAATGTTATAATGTCAGCCCAATTATTTGGTGCCTCTTGACGACGTTCTTCCGACTCATGCGTTGTACCGAATACTGTACAAACTAAGTTAAAAATACATTTTTTTTCATGTTTAAATGAATAATGAACATTGTAAACAAAATTCTACAATCGGCGGGAGCTCATGAAGAAGGACCTCGTATAGGTCCGAAACTAGTCGGGCCATCCCGAAAAAACACGTGAGTCCAGCCGG
>DWTO01003673.1:0-12313 GCA_018244755.1 Jemadia pseudognetus
CAAATTGTTTCTTTTGTTTATTATAGACATAATTGAATGTCAAACAGAAAAGTTTTATTTATATTTATTATGGTCGAATTTCTACCACTGGGCGACCACTAGTTTTATTTATTGCATCTAAAAATTATAACTTACTAATAAAGGTATTTAACGTACATATATACGAGTAAATATATTAACATCATGAATCAAGTATATCAACAAACGCATTCATCTTGTTCTTAAATGTTTTAGTATTGTTAATGGAGCCCATTTATATTAGCACTATAGAGAGCTTTAAAAGGAACAATATATCTTCGCGATAAAGCTTGAGATGAATAGATACTCTCACACTATCAATCAAACGAGACGGTATCGCAGTGGCTGGAGATTTGGCGAGTGATTAAAGAGACGGCTAGCCTGAATTAGATCCGAGCGAGGAGTTAGTGTGAAATATCAAAAGATTTTCCAAAACCATTCGACTCATAGACATATAAAAGCGTAATTGTAAAATCCGTTCATTATTGGACGGTTCATCAAAGAAACAATTAGTTCCGGGTGAGACTCGAACCTACGAGCTCCGGCTCAATAGATAGCTACACTAACGAACGCGCCAACGGGCCGGATATCAGTCCACATTACTTCGCTATGATAGACATCTGAAGCGTAATTTTATAATCAATAATTCATCGATCAAGATAATATATAAACATTTTTGACTTACAGTTGATTTCCCCCGAGACCTGTTCGCTACCGTCGCTAGGACAAAAGGTATTTTAATTCTTCCGCGATTGTATTAATGAGTAATTAATCCATCTTCGGGGATATTATATTAGACGATAGGATGATTTCCATATATAGCTGAAGATTATATCCGGCTTTGTAAAGTAAAAGTATCTAAGAACATGAAATAATATGATTAATGATTTAAATCCATGTATGCATCGTTACGGCGGACACATACGGATTTTTGTTCAATACGGTACTTAAGAATACTTTTAATATAATGGTATTTCATTAAAAGTTAAACTTTGTAATCAAATACAAATGTAAAATTATGAAAAAATGATGGCATTTAATGTTTTGAAATAATTACATAGCGGAAATGGAAATTTAAAATTTCATTAAGATTCTCTAATAAATAATCAAAATACCACAGACAATTTGTTACAACATTACATTCAATTCATGTAATATTAATAATGGAGATACTTTAACAAAATCACTTGCATTATTATATTATTAAATAATTATTATTATATTAAATACGTGGTAAAAAAGAAAAAATGCAGAATTATTCTCACCACAACGCAACCGCTACGTACCCTGTACCCTTAGGCCAGTCCTCAAATAACCCTCGGCGCAGTTCTCCAGGGCTGTAAGGGGTCGGTGCATGTCGTTTGTTTTATTTTTGGTAAGAGGGCGGAACGAGACGACTTATTAGCCCCAAAGGGCGCGGAGTGCTCAGGAATTCCGCTTGGACAGGTCCAGGAAATTGAGATACGTATTAAGGCACATTATATAGTCGTTGTATTCATAAAATATGTGACAGGATTGATGGGGGAAGTAAAATAAATTTCAGAATTATACGAACCATATAATGCTATGCGCTATAATGCTAGTCTAAATATGCTATAAACATGTAATATTTTTTATTAATATAACAGCATAGTGCATTAATAGTTACCAACCAGACAATGGGTAGTTCATATTTACAAATTATTCCATGTTAATTATTATTATATTTCAAGCCTGGTTCCCTACGGAGTGGAAAGAGTGAAATCAAATGTTAATATATCGATCCTTACAAACCTGAACCTTATAATTCTTCTACATACATACATACACATAGGCACATATCATTAGAGATCGTATGGGTAGACTATATGTCCATTGACCTATTACATATGTACGTCTAATACTCTAATGCTCTTCGCACGTCTGCCGCATTACTCAACGTACCCGCTGCCGAGGCGCGGCCTCCGTCGCTCCGCAGGCGGAAATATACATGATCAAATTATACAGATCAGATCTCAATGTTTGCCTTCGATTGTGTATAATAATAAGAATATTAATTACTTCAGACCATTGGTCGAACTAACAAGCTTACCCTATATTTCTATATAAAACTAACTAACCTATATTTCTGTGCTAGTAATATTTACACGCAACTTTGATGGCAATTGACTGCAATAGATTGATGATGATGACGTCATTCAGGTCGTTTAGGTCCGAAAACCATTGATTTATTCTTAATCGATTCACAATAAGACTATTCATACATAACTAATTGTAAAAAAAACGCTGCAAAACAACTAGAAATTATTGATCACATTATAATAATTTAACGCAAACGGTATTCGCGGTAAGGTTTTGTAGCTATGATGTTTTGAATCGCTCGTGTTATTCGCTACATATAAAAAACGGAGCACTCTCATTACGATAAAATGGCAGGTGAAAATAAGCTCGAGCTAAAATGTACATTTTCAACAAAAGGGAAATCTCTCTAACAGATTCCATCTCAACTCTACTGTCTGTCTACCCCTTCGGGAAAATTCAAGTGTGTGTTTATATTTCAAGATTTTATATGATGGCACCATTACATTATATGTATAATAAATAGATTGTAAACTGAATATTTTCGTTACACGAGTAAAGACAAAAAGCAATGACAAAATCCATTCAAACTGAACCATATCGTATTTACATACGTAGGTCTCGTTATAAGACAATAAATACAAAGATATATTGAGTCTATTCCACAATAAAAACTAAACTAAAGTATGTACTAGAAGTACCTTAAGCTCGCTGCAAAAACAGGATTAAACAATTTCGTAGCGCGGCGTAGCGCTACGTGACGTAACACCGGCCGCTACGAACTTCGTAGAGCACACAAGGTTGTCGAGATACAGACGACAAACAATTTAAGATTAAATTTTGAACAAAATTTAAACAATGTTACCGTGTACAAGTTTGAAAAGTTAAAAATCTCACCCGGTACGAAGTTAGACGGCAGTTGGGACGCTTATCTGTAAGGAACAAGATATGTTATTAATAAAAGTATAAAGAATAAATAATGTTTACCATTTCCATCGGAATTTTTATGTATATCATATAATACAAATATTTTTTTAAAGAAAGCGCGGAGCTTATTAACGCAGACGTTTTAAAGACCATCTTGATAAGTCTTGCCATTTTGCTGGAGACGGCGGTATTAGTGTTATTGGGAATTATAGCATTATGTCGCGTAGACAGTGGTGTGTTGTCTTGAACAACGATAGAAAGTAAAGTGTTTTATTTAGACCAGAACAGATTATTATTCTTATTTTATATGATATATACAGCCACATTTAAATTACAAAGTGAACTTAATTTAAACCTTGCTTTAATATACATTAAAATTTATCTTTAGAAAATTTATTCAAATTATAAGTCTGGCTTGTCCATCTTGTCATCCCTGTCTTCATTATCGACTGGGTTTTTGACGATTATAGCGATAGAAGGGGAAAATGAGCGCATTGATTTTATAACTGTTACGATGTTTGAAAAATCATACATAAATATATACGTACCTAAAACAATAACATACATAACATTGCCTGTTTATTCTTAAAGGGATAAGCAGAGAGGTGTAGTACATTTCACCTGTTATGACGACGTTCCGTGGAATAGCAGTAAATAGTGTTCAACTGGTACGAAGTAAAGAGAGATTAAGATACCTTCCTCAGGTAACTATTAAACATGGAGATATCAATTAATATAGACCGTGTATAATATTGGCCATTAACAACTGCCGGGTGCCTTATAAGCGCATATGAAGCGTTCTTAAATAAACGACGTCTTTAAACGTCATTAACTAGTAAGCAAACGCGCTTAAAGCGTTACATCATAAGAAAAAACAAAGCCCATCGATCGCTAACTAGGGACGACGACATGTACCTACACCAAGCTATAACAACTCTTAATGAAGCGGCATAAAAGCGATATTGGAACACGTTCGATCGGCAATCATCTACGTGTTCCATTACCGGCACTGCACACAAATATACGCTTTATCGCAAGCATATAGAACTGTTATTGGTGTGTGACAATTGAAAGCAATGTACCGAGCCGTCGATGCACACCAGATAGCACAGTGAATGCGTTCATTGAGTGGAAATTGCGATCGATAAACGACTCAATTACACATAGTTACAGTGCATATTGGATTGCGGGTAAGCGGATGTAATAATGAAATAGTTGGCAAGGGCTTTGGGAATGCTTTACAAGAATTGCAGGTGGGGCGATTTGTAGGGAATGAATTGCGGACTATTTTTAAGTGTCTAAATAAATTTTGCTTTCTTTACATTAACAATTGGTGAAACGTGGAAGTGTACTACCCTTTTCTGCCTACCTCTTTGAGGATCACAGGCATGAGGTTACGTATATATTCAAAATAATCAACCTATTTCGGGCCTTAGGTACGCGATTTGTTTACAATCTGTCTCATTTTTGTATCTCTTTATAAATATAAAACATGTCAAAAATGTCATGTTGACAATTTGGTTTTTATTACGTCACGAATTAATTAAAACTATTTATTATTTGGACTATCCCTATAACACTATAATGATTTAATTATATTTCCCTTATAACGATACCAAGATTGGCGTTAACGACCACTTCCTAACGAGTAACGTCAGTTCGTGAAGATCACGTTGACGTAATCATAAACCCCATATATGTATATCGGGTCGATGACATACACAATGCGGTCACAGAATGGACTTATTTATTCATTCGTTCATTCTTTAGTGTATTGATTCATTCATTCGTTAGTTCGTTTATTCACACGTTCGTAAGTTCATTTATTCGTTAGTTCATTCGCTCGTTCGTTCATTCATTCATTAGGACATTCATTCGTTTTTATGTGTTATATAAGTAGGATGTGAATTTAGATCACATAACAGGTACAGGTAGGTAGTCACGTAAGAGGTACAGGTAGCTTACATAGAGCACGTACAATTATAACTGGTCATTAAACTTATTTCTACCCTAACGTAGGCACTGCGATGTTTTAAACACTAGATACCTACTACTAGTCAAGTAATAAGAGGATTTATTTTAGTAAAGTAAGTTTTTATTATTCATGCTTTTAAATATTTTAATAACTGAAATAATAAAGACAATAGACCTTGCAAATTCCTACGAAGTAACATTGACGAATATTCATCTCTAAACTATCCATAGAAGGCTATACGTACGTCAACGGGAAATAATAGCGTGTTAGACAAGTCAAGGTTCTCGAGCGTTAGGTTAAACGCACCCACAAAACATGATATTACGTTCGTCTATGATATTACATTTCCATGGCAACAGGCAACAAATTATGGTAAAACGTTCAAGTGTCAATGCTTTTATCACTGTCACTAAGCAAGCTGGGAGTACCTACTGTTCGGCGACAAAATAAACATGTGGTTTTTATAAACATTTGATTGACCGGAGACTCGATTGACTCTGAGCGAATGATGCCGCATGCGTGGTACTTCTGTGATGTCTGGTGATGAACGGGTCAGAATTTTTTTATATAGGTAGTACCTTTAACGTTACTTGACTATGTAGGCCTAATATTAATGACTAGTAGCCGAGCGGTCGTCTACATTTGGTGGTGATTCTTAATGAATTTTTAAGTTTTTTTTACGTTTTAAGATTGAACATTTTTGAGGTTCTTATGTTAGAAAGTAAACGTATCATCACGCCTCTTATCCCCGAAGAGGTAGGCAGAGGAGTGCAGAACACTCCCACGTTTCACCAGTTACGCGCATTGCACTTTACAATACTTATGTTGATGCAATGCGATAAGCCGCAGTAATACATGTATTCATTCGATTCTACATATAATAGTTAAGACTGAAGTCCACTAAATAATAAAAGGAATTAAGTCCAATATCTATCAAATCATTTGAATTTTCTAGTTAAAAATATGTTGAATAAAAGAATTTAAAATATTCCAATGATAAATACATTATAAAACCTAAAGTATTCAAATATTTAATATATATTACCTTTTTTTCTAATGGAAAAGTACAGAACTTTTAAATGAAGTTTTCTTTTTCAAATATGTCATGACATCAAATATGTCACGATGGATATCTTAAAACATTATTTTAATGTAGTATTCTAATCGTTTTCCCATGCTGATTGACTGAGGAATCTATTGAATTAAGTGGACCGGACTAGCCAGCTTCGCTGAGCTATTCCGCGGAGCCAAAAACTAAGATGGCGGTAACAAGCTGATAGCCAACCTTCACTAGTTGGAAAGGCACTACAAGAAAAAGAAGACTAGTCGTTTAATAAGGTAAGAGAGATGGCTTCATGGTATAACAATAATAATACCGATTTATTTCGAAAAATTTGTCCCGATACAAGCGACGTGGCGAGCACGGCGTGGGTGCTCGCGGCTACGAGCTTGTCAACTACCACACAACGCGTGCCCATCCCCCGCTGTACGTCGCGCGTCGCCGACTGGCGGCACTAGCGCCGAGGGTCGGCCGACGAGGCGAATGAGGTTAATGGCATCGTGTTTGGCGATGGGGGACAGTTTTTAATCTGTGGGATTTCGCGGCTATTATAAGATCCGGTGGATGGATTCGCTTTTTACACATGAGGACGCCATGTGACACGGGTTTACGATGTTATGGTCGTACATAAACACATGTGGCTTAAACAAAACACACGATTTGAGTTCAATGGGCTCAGTGATGCATTTTGAGCGTACATTTAAATAATATGGCAAATTGCCTGCTTTTATTTTGCTTTTGGTGGTTTTTTTCAAACCTTCTATAATTCGGTATTATGGTGTAACCAAACCTGTCCCATTATTTATTTAATCTTAAACATTTTACTTCATTATTAATTCAATAATAATTAATTTACATAATTCTTGTGTAAGCAAGACGACGTAACATTAAAATATTTATGCTTATTAAAGCGTACAAACCCGAAGCTTGCTTTTGCTACATCGCAATAATAAATCATGTCAATCACTTTCCCAACATCGAACAGGTCGAATAGCCAACAATTAAGCAGATAATTAATTGGTTACGGCTTGAATGCCTCGTTAGTCGTGATAGTTGTAAGCGCGGCTGCCGATTAAGAGGTTCTGGGTTCAAATCCCGGCTCAGGTACTATTGGATTATACTAAGATTGTTTAATAGTGGTTCGGAGTCTAAATATTTTCCCGGTGTATGGCAATAGACTTACCACTGATTTCACGGGACGTAAATGTAATTGATGCAATGTGGGAGTGTACTACACTCCTCTGCGTCCCTCTTAGGAGATTACAGGTGTGATGTTACGTTAATCGGTTACGCTTAAGTAATACAGCAAAAACAATACCAGAGAGAATCAATTTTGTTTGTCGCTTAAATTTAATATTTTTGAAATGTCAACACTTTTTATCAACATAAGGAGTGTGTCGCCAGACGTCGGTCAATTGGTCGGCGACGGGCGACTGGACGAAATTTTATAAGAGCCGGACTCAGTGATTGAAAACGATGATAATAATTTAACTATTCTCAAAATCAAAACGACATTATCGCGATCCGATAACTGTCATTTCTATAGCATTGTGTACAAGCAACGTGAATACAAAGGATGTACGCACGATTATAATAATAACGGCGAGTATTAGGGAATAAAACGGAAGGTTATTACTACGGTAACGACGCAAAACGAATTTCCAAGAGTACTGCGGCTCAAGAGATACTAAAACCGAATGATGATGAAATTATGAATTAACACGCCCACTCGCTTCTTCCCATGGGGAAGTTCCAGTGATAAACGTAATCTTTTAGTGCTCTCCCTTAATAAATTAAGTTCAAGATATTTTCAAACAATTCAAAACAAAAACAATATGTGCATCAGTATGGTAGACGCAGGTCACACAACAACGATTCACCTATCATGAGTAAAAAGGTCACAAACTGGCCGATGGGCGAGTCAGAAGTCTCCGGAACCGGTGTGCATGTATGAGAGAGTGATGAACGTAGAAGAGCGGCCGCTCTGTGAGGAGAGAAGTACTTGGCACTACCTGCTGTCCCTTCCCCGCAACGATCGAACGCAATTTTATAATAAAAATACAAATTTTCTTATTTTGCTTTATTTATTTTTAAAACAAAACAATTGTGCTGTTTTGTGTAATTATTAAAAAAATAAAGATTTTTTTATATTTACATACACATTTCTTACTAACATTTCTATTTACACATGTATTTTTATTTCTATAAAGCGGCGGAGGCAATCCGAGATTGTTTTACGAGTTTTCCTGCTTATAGCTCCAGTTCGAGGCCATGTAATGAGGCCAATCCTTTTCTTTCTTTCATTCTTTTCATTGAAAAACCCTCCTAGTGATTGCCTTCGAGACGCGTCCTACATTCTAGTATTACTCTAAAGTATGTTAATAACGGTTCTCCAATAAAGCTTGTAAGTTTCTTACCCAGAGGGGTTATTCCTTATTTATATTTTGCATCTTAGTAACAATGCAGTTTTACGCAGCCGCTCCCGGTTCGATTTCTAGCCGGACATATAAATCTAAATAATAATAATACTTGACTTTTCTACCTTAAATTTTCTAGTAATGGTTTGGAGACTGGACTTGTGCTCAGAGTATGGCAACAGTTTACCCTCTATTCCATGGTGAGACTTACACGTAGCTGATGAAAGGTGGAAGTGTACTTCACTCGTCTGCCTATCTGTGCGGGGATTTCAGGGGTGAAATTACATTTCCGAACACAGCCATCTGATTCTAAACTAGGCTCAAAGAGGGCCGGCCCTATGGGATCAGACGAATGTTAAACTACACATGAACAAATTATTACAAACTTATACAGATTGTTTTCCTTTATAATTATTTTAACACATACGTAAGCATTATTAATGTAAATATTTCATGTCTAGACAATTTTATAAATATTTTTATTTCCATGGCAATATCATCCTAGTATGAAGTTATGAGACGCTACAATATCGTTCTATGGTCAAAATTCAATTAATATACTGATGTCGGACGGACGCAGCAAGCAGACACTGAAAGCGTAGCTCTAATGCGTTTATAGACAGTCCATTAAAGTGCCGGCCCGTAGACAACCTACGTATTAGGAGCCGAAGCGGGCCTCTGCAGAAGTGGGTCGCGAAATAAAGCCGTAGAGCATAGAGCATCCGCTTTAGAAGAATCGTATATAAACGAGGAGCAATTTAAATTGAAAATATTTATATTTCCGTTAACTCCGAAGAAAGGCCCTGAGGGGATTATAGTGCATTAAAAGTCCCACATAAGCCGGTACCTCTGTCAACGTACGGGGTATCTTTTGAGGGTTTGACCCCGTAAACGAGAACCTAAAAGGTTACCTCCAGGGTGATTGGATGACACCGAAGGCAAGAGAGAGAAGAGATGCAAGATAAAAGAAAAATGTGAACTAAACGTGCTTCTTGTACTTTGAGCACTAACAAAATATTGAAGTGACCGAATTAGAAGGCATTAATATTAACTGATAAAATAGATAAGTGTAAAGACAATATAACAATACAATAAATTCTTTTGCGGCTCTACGCTGAGTAGAACACCGTAATGTTTGCGGCGATTATTTTGTACCTACACAAAGTACAGCACTTAATTGCCTCGTTGGTCGTGTTGGTGGCGAGCGCGACTGCCGATCGTGAGGTCCTGGCTTCATATCCTGGGTCGGGCACTACTGGGTTTTTCTAACTTAGATTTTTTAGCAATGGCTCGGAGTCTGGACATTCGCCCGGTGTATGGCAATAGGCTTGCCACTTATTCCATAGTGGGACGTAAACGTAACTGGTGAATCGTGAGAGTGTGCTGTACTGCTATGTCTACCTCTTCGGGGATTATAGGCGTAACGTTACGTTACAAAGTAAAACAACTTTTGACGGGCGAATAAAGCAGTATTATAAAAGTGTTTCGAATGTAAAAAATAACTCGAGCATATGTCACAAACGCGAATATTGGTGACATTCTCCGTCTCTCGTTTAATATTCAGAACAAAATGGCTGAAGAAATTTTTATGAATATAATTTTAAAGACGTACGAGTATTACATGGAATATACATATATGAACAACAGGCTACTGAATATCTTTTTTAAATCAACTAAAAGAGTGAGATATGTGAGAAAAAATTGGACGACAATTGTGTTGTAGTAATTGGTTAGTGATCTTGACTGCAACGCAGGGTGTCATTGGTTCGATTATCATCCCAAGAAATATTTATTTGATGAAGAAGAATACTTTGTGTCTGGTGATACAATAGTAATCAACTATATCTGGTTATATAATAATAATCCATATGAGTAATAAGTGTGTATTAACCGTTCGGTTACCGAAACACAGACTCTACCTAGTTGGGGACATAGATGTCCGTGTGCGAAGATAACAACAGAAAACAATTCGCTTTATAGTAGAGAAGCGCAACTTGTACACCCTGTTGAAACGTTTATTGTATATAAACTGCACAGCGGACGTTTTTACATGTATTTTAATTCAGTATACTATGTGGTCGTGAAAGCGTAACTTGTGATTACTGTGGTCCTTAACGATGCGATTGAAAATAAAGTCGCTTATCAAATAAGATCTATTTAAATTCTAAAAACGATTGTTAAATCAAAGCTTTATTTTTGGACGTGACTCCTACACTATTATAAAATAACTGTGATATGATATCTATTGTCATACGTACATAAAGTTTACATTGTTCCGAAAATAATAATGAATATTATTGTGAAGAAAGTTGAGAAAAATTTATACGTAGGTATGTAAACGCTGTCATTTAATACCAATTCCAATATAAGGTTCGTTCGAAGAAATTTCTTATTGATACAATAAGTAGATTTGTGGCGTCCTGCTTCTTACTGTGTTGTGTGTTGGAACTGTAAATAAAAATGATACATACGTTATGAACACATGTAAGACATGATTTTGTTATATTCAATGTTTTCTGGATTCTACAAGGAAGTACTTTTAACGATTTTGTTATTATTAACAATATATTACAATTAACAAGATTTTATAAATACATTACCGTACAGAAGTTCAATTAGTAACAAGACCAACTTATTTACGTAATATAATACCGAGGACACAAATTATATTGTTTATATGCCCAACAATGCGCCCACAAATATGAGTACCCAAAAAAAATTGCCCAAAAACATCGAATATCCATTTTAAAAACAACCGTTTTATTTTAAAATAGTTCCATTCACAACTAACTTTGAAATACTGAATACTTTGTGTCAACATAAAGCAAAACTTTAGACTTAATTAAAAGTCTTAATACTGTGGAAAAATGTATTACATCTGGCGCAAATGTTAGAAAATACGCTAAAATTCATAAACCATTAGGTGACCATAAGCAAAATTATGTAATGAAGAAGTTACAGGCCGAAAAACTCCATAAAACGATTACGACTGCAATACGGACGCGGTACAGAGGCGCCATCTGTCGCGAGCGGCGGCGCGCGGACGAGGCTGTGCTTCCGCGTTGATAAACTCACCGAGATATGCGAAGTGATGTACGAGCACAGAACGAACACTATTATAACGTCACTGGCTGGTGAGACTCACAGTCGTACAGTGCGGTATAAGCGATGTTTCCCCGGTCGGCGGAGGCGGGCGCGGGCGAGCGTGCGGCGGGCGCGGGCGGCGCGAGCGGACTGCCGCGAAGCCTGCGCCGCTGCGTGCGCGGAGCGCGCCGCCCCCGGACAAAGAGTAGCTGACGCAGATGTGGCAAACGATAACATAGACTAGCGATGCCACAGAACAGATCTGATACGTATTGTAAGCGTGAGTTATGGCGGAACGTAGTCGCGATTATAACGACCGAGTGAAACACTCTTGGGATTCGAGTTTTAATAAGAGAATTGTATTTGAGATTTGGTAAGCAGAAGCCAATATTAATTTTTATTTACAATTTGCTAGCGACATATGGATTTTGTGTAACAAAAAATAAAATATTAAAAACATTGTTGTACAAACAATAAATAGATAAAAAGAAACTATTTATTGGTTTGGTATATTATTACAGATAAGTTTTATGTATTATTTACAGACACGGTAAATATAAATGATAAGTTTTCATATTTTTTCATAATAATTTCCTCCAGGCAACCCTAAAACTGATCGAAAAATTCAGCTCATAAGTTCATAATCCATCGCCGAGAAAATCTTGGTATCAACTATAGTTTAAATTGAGATACCTGATTACAATAAATTCAAGCTGTACAAGAAATTAACTATGTACTGTAAATATTGCCCAAACTCAGGTCAACAAAGCATAT
>DWTO01003674.1:0-12313 GCA_018244755.1 Jemadia pseudognetus
GTTGTTTGATTCCCATCGTACAGGTTCAGTGTAGTTTATGATTAGATGAATGTATGACTTGTCCTGAAGTATTATAATTACAGTTCAAGATTTACATTTGACTAATATCTGCTTTCATGTCTATATAAAAGGTACAAAATGCATATCTTATAATGACAATCAATTTAAAACTAAGACCCATAAAGTTAAGTTCAAGTACTCTGTTATGTTAAAGTACTCTGGAAATAGCAGAAATTCCATACATTGCAAGTTTTACATACTTTGGTTATATTTAAAACCAGTGGTTCCCAAAAGTTGTCCATGGACGTCCAGGTGAAAAGGTATTATAATATAAAGTATAGGGCAAAAGTAAAAAATTATGTCGAAAAAGTAATTATTGAAATTAAACTTTCGTTTAAAATTGAATAGAGAAAAATTAATGACTTGGATGAACATGGTGAGATTTCATCAGTACATTTATGTTTGGTTTAATGTTTGTGAGTAGCAACCGCAAATCCCCACGAGCACTATTTTTCCCACAATCTTTATGACCTACGATCTTTTATATTTATGACAGAGAAACTATATTGCAAATACGTTATATATGTAATAAATATAATAATGTAATATACACAATGCTCGTTTGCTTATATTATGTACCTCAATATCGCTAACTTCTTCTCCAGAGTCAACATCAGTGATATAGGATGTGATTGATGACGGTCCCGTGGCCAACAGCCGATAAGTACCGCCCACCATGCCGGTACCTTCCACCACTTCTTCCACTTCCAACTCTTGATCTGACACTTCCTAAAAAGAATATTTAGAGTTTAAAAACAGAATAGAGACAAATGTCTATTTGTATATGCATGTGATACCCGCATCTATTCAAAGAAACAGTATGGGATATATTTAGTAATTGTAAGGGATATGTTTAGTAACAATTACTAAACATATCCCATACTTCTCTTATAAACCTATAAGATTGCATTGAGTTTTCTAAAATATAATCGTTATCACATACTTCATTGATTATATACATTTTTTAATTGGGTTGGCTTTACCATGTGCGTTTATTATATATTTTAGATCATATTAATGGCAAGTTACAATTTAAGACATGAAGCTCACAGTATCGACCGAGTGTCTCGCGAGTTATATTAATAAACTGATAACCACTCATAAGCGTCGTGTAAGAGAAATTACATAAACAAGAACACAACACTATTCAAGTGATATTTGATCACCAGTGTTGCGTTAATGTACGACTGCACTTTATAGTCATCGCACGCGATGTTCGTTTGATAGGATATTGTTGGATAACCTATATACGACGATTGTACCGCATACAAATATGGAAGATTCAAGCACACTTCACTATGTAACTAACTACTGCATAACATCGCATGTGACGTAGTGCCTTTTAGTGTCAACATAATGGGCTGTCCGCAATTTACATGCTGTAACACATTAGTCTAAGCAGCTATTAATGATGATGCCTTAGTAGACTTAACCGTATTTCTTTATGTATATAT
Organism: Jemadia pseudognetus; assembly: GCA_018244755.1. Lineage (NCBI taxonomy): Eukaryota > Metazoa > Arthropoda > Insecta > Lepidoptera > Hesperiidae > Jemadia > Jemadia pseudognetus. The sequence goes on from DWTO01003674.1 coordinate 1,515, forward strand.
TAAAATACAGATTTGAAGAGAACAAAAACAGTTTTTAACATATATAATTATGTACTAATATTTTTTATTTAGAGCGCTGCTTTCTTACTTCCTTAAATAGACATTAGGGGAAATTAAAGCTCAAGGTGGCTCAACTTGCTATGGAGGGAGATAGGCTAAAGCATTTCTCTACGCGATAGGAACCAGAACTATGAAATTCGTAGATGAATAAATTAAAGTCACCGACATACATAGTTTTCAAAATTAGTAAGTGGCAATGGGCAGGCCGTATCGGTTAAAATATTGACAACCAAGGAGGAAGGAAGAAACGAGCCTGTTCTACGATGGTATCGTCGTCGTCCGCTTCCTCTTTGACCTCGGGGTCGAGCTCGACGTCCGCGTCCAGCTCGACGTCCGCGTCTACGTCGGGGTCGTCCTCCGCGTCCGTGTCGCTGCCGAACCCGCTGTACTTCATCTCGCCTCGTTCCAGCGCCTCCAAACTGTCTGTAATACCATTTATACGTTAATGTTGTACATGTGACCGGGCAACATGTGGCCTGGCTGCCGACGGTCAGCAGAGAAGGCGGCGTGAGCTGTTCTCTTCGACTCTCAATCTGTATGCCCACTGCCCAGTGTGAGGATTATGGGCAAACACCCCATTTGAGGAATCCTGTACCCAGTAGTGTACTAAGACAGTAACGAGGTGATTTTTAAATAATAGTAATATGACGAACTGAAATGGGATCAAACTGTGCAAACATATATTTCTTTAATTAATAGGCAAATACTTCACTCAGTGGTAAGATCTCTTGATGCTTTAAAACCAGCTAGATGAATTAAATGCTTACATATACGAAGTACACCTGGTGCTCAAAGCTTTCCTAACAAATCGGGATGCAAAAAACGATTTTAATAACCATAATTTCTCAGAAACTTTAAAAATGTTAGTAAATAGGTAAAGTGCATTATTTGTTATGTAAACATCGTACATAAGTATTACCTGGATATACCATGGCCTTTTTGATTGCCTGAGGATCTTTCCTTGACCATTTTTGAACTTCTTCATCCATTTTTACAACTTTAGAAGGATTCATAGCCCATAAGCAACCTAATGAGAAACACATTATTTTAGTCAAATTATTATAAAGAGTATGATTTAGTTGATAAATAAAACATTATTAACTTAAGATTCTTTATATATATTTACTTTAAAGTTGCATTGTTACAAATATACTTTACCTTTTCTTTGACTTCCATTTGTTGAGGGTTTCTCTATTTTCTCAAAACATTTATTCAGACTTAGATTGTGCCGAACAGAATTTTTCCATCCGTTTGGTGCCGTTTTGAAGTACGGAAAATGTTGGCTGTAAAACAACGACAACAATATGCAAATGTTTCGAAGAAACGTATTGTGTAAGTGTATTTTAAAACAGAAGTCGACAGACTGCTTACCACATAAAGTTGTAAATCTCTGAAACGGGCAAACTTCCTGTTCGTGAATTCTTAAGTGCCATCGCTATTAAACAAGAATAAGAATACGCGGGCTTAGGAAATTCTCCCACGGTATTTTTACTATTAATAGTATTTACATATTTCGCTTGGCTAGCATCAACTGTGAACGCTCCACTTACTGAAGTTTTTATAATTTGTCTATTGGTACTTAGCGATGAATTATCGATTAATATTGTTGCTTGACTCTTGTTGGTGTTCGCTAAAATTGTTCTAGACTGTTGAGCATCCAATATGTGTATATTGCCTGAGATTATTGTTTTTGTTCCTACTTGGTGTGATAATTTTTGTGTTGTATTTAAAATAGAACAATTTTTCCCGTTCACTTTGACAACTTCGGATTGGGCTTTGATTCTCACGGTGGGCGTGGTCGCATGCGCGCTTATTTTAGTTTTACAATTACTTTCCAAATCTTTTAATAAATCCTTAACCACCGTTTTGTCATGTTTCCTAACATAAATTACCATTTGCGTAGCTTCTTCCAATGGCTTCTTATGAGATGTCATGTTGGTTGTTGTGGTAGTTGTAATATTTGTTGTGTCTTCAGTCTCTTGCACTTTGGAAACCTTAATCGTATTTGGAGAAAATGTTAAATGACTTTTTTCTTCCTTTGGACTTGGCACTGATAAGCTGTTATTCAGACTGTTACTTGCTACCGAAGTGAGTAGCAAGTTGGATGCTTCTTCTTTCACTATGCTCTTTATTGGTGTCTCTGCAAAATTTGACGGCATCACAGAGTTCGGATTTACCATTACCGCGTTTGCCTCGGAGCCATATAGATCAAGGTTCTGAACAAAACTAGACGAGTTATTTAGCCATGTGGCCGAGTTGTCTGTATCCATATCTAATAATGGCGGCATTTCGGAGAAGTTTAACCCTAATGAGTCCTGCAGAAAAAAGTTATTGACTAGGATCATAATTCATAGTTAAAAGATATTTTATTATATTTATATACATTGTTTACGTGTACAAAATATACTAACGGAAAAATCAGTAATACTGCTAAGGTCTGTTGCTATTTCATTTTTGATGTCCATGTCCAGCATGTCCTGGAGAGAGTCTGTAATATACAGGTCCATGTCTGAGCACCCCTGCAATAGAGTGAAATATAAACATATTGAACAATCAGATGTTTTTAAGATAGGAATAAATGAAGACAAGTACATTTTGGCGCCAATTTTTTATTATCCAAATAGTATTCATATCTACTTGACGAGACAGCGGGACGGGAGAGGCGGCATTGAAACCACTATTTAGAGTAGAAACCTGTTTTTGTCTTATGGTATGCATTCCCCAGTAAGGAAAGAGTTAAGTTATACTTGTAGCCATCTCGTTCACGCTCATTGAAACGAATGAGAACTAATTTTGTTGCATTTATTGCTACATATTTTGACGATATTAATGTTAAATTACCTTTTAACTTAGACTGTTTTTATTTCTTATTATATAACTAAAAATATTGAGATATTTAGAATTCTTAGGAACAGCATGATAAAACCGAAACGTTCTTTACAATGTACGATTTCGAATACTTTTTTTATTTGAACAGACCTACACCAACCCACGATTTGTTACCGAGAGCCTGCAATGGGTCGTTTGCTACCTAGTGAACAGCATAAAAAACGCCTTAAGAGTGAATGGTTACAGATTCGAAGGCTTCCAACATTTGGGATGTTATTTTTGTAAATACTTGTATATCTATAAATAACGTTAGTCCGGTGCGATGGGTTCGTACTAAGCCATAAATTTACTACGACCTTCCGATCGGATGTTGTTTTTAAATAAAATAATATAGGTTTTTTAGCGATGAATAGGAACTACGGCGGAACATTATATTGATGTTTATCAAGAAATCGTAGCATTCGAACCACGGGTTAGCTCGGAAGGCGAAGATATATTAATTTAGTATAAGTTTGGTAAATACAACAATCAATGTAGAACAATTAATACCTTAAAATACACTTAAGAGATATTATGGATAGTACATCTTAGATTGTTACGTTTTATTTGCAATATTACCATTGTGAGTCATTAAAATAACGCTGTCTTGCGTGATTTTGTTATAACCCTGTGAGGGAGAGGAATTCTATCCTACCGTCATAGTCTTAACTAGTACGGAAGGTAGGGCTTACTTGTCTGGCACTGTTTTTATTACTCCATTCGCCTTGTTAATGTATGTACACATTGTAATAATGATACTAATATATAAATAAAATGTCAGATACACAATAGCAATCGATTTCATATTACTTTCTTAAATATTAAACATAATGTACATGTACAAAACGCCAACAGAAATATATTCATAAACCAAATGCGAAATGAGTGCATTGGCAGATAAGAAGGAAAACGTGAACATGATAGCTTTGGCCAGTCGGGTAAGCGAGTTTACGTTTTTAAAATTGTTTACTTTTTGCTATACGTTATCGTGTTACGTTTTAAATGATAACAAAACACATATTTGTACTATCAAATTTGATAGTATTTAAGTGTGTTGCAATGAAAACTTCAAACGCGATGACAAATTGTTAACTATAAGATAAATCGTATAGTTAGTTAACTTTAGTGAGAAAATATGTGCGTAATTTTGCATAAGGGAGCGCTATGAAAGTATCCTACTTCGGGTCGAAATTGTGTACCTTGCCTGTGTGTGAAAGAGAACGTCACCTATAGGGGTGCCAAAGAGAGATAGCTACAGAAGATCGAAAGAGGGTGAATCGACCCCTAATGACATTGCAGCCGCCACAGCGCGCCCTTTTGAATTTACGGGCCAGGCGTGTACGAATATTGTGCTAACTACTGAAGCTTAATTTCGCCAGACGAATCTTTAAGAATATAGCTATCTGAATTAACTATACAATATAACTAATAAACATATACCTATTTAATTGAAGTATTTTAATAACTAAGACAAAACATTTTATGAATGAAAAGAGAATTATTCGAGTTGGATAATTTAAGTTCCGGAATCGTATGAATAAGTATTAAACGAATCAAAAACGTCTCTACATCCGTATTGCTGGTTGGTGCTGAAGCATGCTGTAGAGGGCCATGAACTCTCTTTATTACTTAAGAGTTCATCTCGCGTACGTGCGATATGATATGGTAACTAAGACATTTATAGAATATTTTAATTTTAGATGATTAGAGATTTAGATATTCGTTACATGTCGCTTTTACCGACATTAAAACGTAACTGAGTATAATACATTAGATAATTCTTGGTTGAGTTGCTAGTAAGCTTTATTCTCTTATCATATTGTAGTAATCGAGATAAAACGAATTTTAAAGATTCGACTTTTTATGGTGACTTTTTCGTAGAAGAACAAATTTATTTTTACATACCCATTACAAAAACTGGTGGGTTAAAATTTATTATTGTTATGTTTTACGTGATTGAATGTATAAGTTTCTGCAATTAGGTAAGGTTAAGGAAATAAGGAGTTCTATTCTCACTGCTTTAAACATAAAATCACAACTGTTAAGTCACAGTTACTTTAAATCGTAAGCATAAGTAACATGATTTAACGATGACACAAGTTATTATAATTTTCTAGAGGCCAGTACTTTTAAGATTAGGCGTTGTTGAAAGCGGTTAATCTGAAAGTGACTTTTTTAATGCTGTTTAAATATCTTCAGTTATTGCATGGAAAAATAATGAAGCAAGGGGGCTGGCTGGCTGGCTGCGGAGGCGCCGCGAGGGGCCCGCCGCTGTGTCCTCGAACCTGACCGCGCGCGATCGCCTTGAACTCATCGTGGTCGGCTCTGGTACAAATTACCTTTATGTCTCTAGCTCCGGTGGTCGACGCCCGAGAATTACAATGAAAATCGGAGCAAAGAAAATGTTTAGCATTAATATAAATTTAAATTTATAAGGGAGTAAAACGTTTTTTTTCTTTCTTTTCAAATTTTCGACCAATGATAATCTTTGTAAATGATATATCTTTGATGTCTGATGATAAATCTTTGTAATAGCACGTAAAACGAATATACTTTCTATTTTTTAGTACATTTTCATAGTACCAAGATTTTTATTCGAGACCCATGTCGATTGTACTGGTTTTGGAAAATTAATAAACTATGTACAATGACGATGACGGCAAAGTTAATATGAAACGTATATTTTACAAAATATTAATTGTATCGGAAAACGATAGACATGAAATACCGTGTAAAAGGGTTCTTTGGTCAACAATTATTTTACTAGCAATATTAAAAAAAGGTAAATGAATAAAAGGAAATTGAAAAGTGGAAGTTTGTTGGCGCGAAACAAGTGGATAGATTTTTGCAGATGCGCGCGCACGCCAGAAGGGCTAGAGGTTGGAGGGAACCCGTATTGATTAAACGTACGGGCGCCCCCCCCCCCTTCCGCCGCTACCCGCTCGACCACACCTAAACTCGACTGTAGAGGGGATTCTGAAATACGTATTTTACTTCAACTTTTATGTAGTTTCATACGTCTAGACGGGAACTTCCAACTGAAAAATACATAATATCTCGCTACGTACATACGCAAGAATCCACAATTGATATAAAATTGAAAATTACAACTTTGTGTTATTTTTAAACCTATTTCGTTTCATTTTAAAAATATCAGTCATAATAACGTAGTGTATTGTCAGCCTTACAGGTCAACGGCCGCGCGGAATCATCATTGACACAACCTTGCATGAATGGCTAATAGGAATAATAATTCACACAAATAGACATTTATTCATCCCGTTAGAAAATTTCCCTTTAAAAGACCTGCATCGTGTACATTTATTTATGAAGGTTTTTAGACCATTAGTAGATCTAAAATTAGAGTCATATATGTATAATTACGTAATGTACGTACATAAATATTTATATATTGTGATGTATTCATATAACGTTAATATAGTATTTTACATTGAACATATTTATAGTTTCGATCGAATTTGCTAATAATATTTTCACAGCGACACCATAGGTACATCAGGCTGTACGCTGAAAGGTCTCCGCCACCGCACTTCATTTTGAATCACCCTTGAGACGGGAGGAGAGGATCAAAACCTACGCGTATAATGAACCTATCTACATAATACGTACCTATAGTATGGACTGTTCAGTCTCATTTTTATTCAGAAATAATGATTTTTATTCAGAAATGAAAAAGTGATCAATATTGTTGATTTATACAACAATCAACATTTTAGTGAATATAAAAATGTATCCAAAGAATCAAATTGCAAACATATTATATAAAATAAATGTAAAACAGGTGTTGTTGCTCTTTAAACTCTTAATAGTGATGTAGTCACATTACAATACTTTCAACTTTTGAATGGACTTATTGCTACTACGGAAATTATTTATATAATTTAGTATTAACGTAACGGTACACATATTGATTTGATTCCTTGTTTTTCATATAAATATCATTAGAACTTTAAATTTGAAATGTAAATATGAACAACCCAGTTGAAAAGAGTAGGTAGGCCCTACACTTTTTGTTTTCACTAGTCGGAACTCCAACATTGAACGTTAGGGGAGAGTGTAACGGCTGACGGAACAGAACACAGGTGTGTGCGTTCAGTATTTGTACACAAAAACTATATTTACGTTAGAGGCTACACACACACGGACAGGTTGCAGCCACCCGTCCCTTTTCGTTGAATGCACTGTCACAGTGTAAGAAAATACAGACAAAACAAAAGATACATTATTATTTCTACTCATTTTTTCTTATACTTTCTATTTTTGTTGTTCAATACATTAATTTTAAGAGTTTCTAACAGTAAGAAATAATAATTTATAAAAAAAACCGATTCGTATCACCTATCAGTATTTTCAATAAAATCATAAAACTTTGTGAACAGAACACATTCCACTTAGGTTTGAAGATTTTTTGATGTGATGTGACTTTAACTGTTTTTATACTTAGATTACACGTGGTTACTAGTTTATATCATTAGCTCAGACGAGGAATCCCAGGTCAGCGCGAGGATTTTACGGTTGTGTTTACAACCGGCGATATAAAACTTTTTACTAAAGTGCATTGTTCTCTATACTGTGGCACTATGGTACGCGCACAGCTGCGTCGATGCACGTGGCTGACGTGGAAGCACACCACTACATAGACACGATGCACTCATTGTTAAACGTTTTGAAATTCTCGCTCGGAACCGGCCGTGGGAACAACATTACACCGTAGACGCCAGAGTAGGCATTTTATCTTATTTAAAAATTAGGACTACATAAATAGATAAGTTAATGAATTTTTTATAGTGTAATACTTATAAAATATTTTTTGTGATATTTGAATTAAAATTAATTTGGTTTTTAACTAAATTGTAAATATGTAGCTGTTTTTAATTTGTCAAAAAAGAATACAGAAATTATCTTTTACAAACATATTTTTGTTTTAGGTTTGTAATGCAAATATTAATTAAGCAAGTATGTTATTATTCAATAAACCTGTTCATTCGTGGTGAATTGAGTTTTGAAAATTTATAAATTCGATTCAATTTTTTCTTCATTGTATAAATATCGCTATGAAAAGTAATTTGCTTCATTTCGATCGTACTACAGCAAAACTTGTTAAATAATAATACTCGTACCATCCTTATCGCCGCTCAAACAAAATGACACGGGGGAAAGAGAGAGAATATGAAACAATTTTGTTTGTCCGTTATGAACCTATTATGCCGCGTGTAAGTGTAACGTTGTTATTTTCGAACATATTATAGTTAAATAAAGGAATGGTAATGAAATTACTTTGGAGTCTCCTTGTTTATCACATTAAATTACTGTATGCATATGCATTACTATAACAAATCTGATACACGTATTATTATGACTGATTTCCCGCCACTGACCAACTAAGCTTTTAATTTGACCACTTTTGTACATCTAATTCAATAGATCGTAATGTCGTGTTTGATTATAAGTCTAATAAACATAATTCCATCTTTGGAAGCACTAAGAAAAATAATGAATGACATTAAAAAGAGCGGGACGTAACCCGGTTGGACTTTCCCAATGTCTATAAACACTTTTCGCATCAAAACACACAATTTGAAAACTGAAACAATACTCACCGAATATTTATTCATATAAATATCCTTATGCTCAATAGAATAATCCTGAATTTCACACATTTACGTTTTTGGCGTCATGAAATTGACAAATATAACACCACTCACTCCATAGACTACAATCTGTTTTACTATTATGTGAAAAGGTACACAAAGAATGGCCGCCGTTTTCATTGGTTGACTTTGCCCACGTGACACTGTATAAGTGCAGCTATTGGCTTACCATGCAACACGAATTGACGTCATGAGTCAATCTCTAAACTTTTAAACTTTTGTTATTATTAAATACTATAGTAGAATGGAAAGATGGAATATAAAAAATGAGAAAAATATTTAAGGTCTTTTTATAATTTATTTGTAGTACTATAGATTACTTACCATAAAAAGTAGTCTGTTACCTTACGTCGCCCATTCTGGACAACATGGCGGTTTGTTTACACCGGCATGATAAGGCGGGAAGTATTTTTCAGGCCTATGATTATTTAATATCAAGTATGGTTGCTTAAAAATAACAATGTTTTTAAAAGAACATTTTTTTATTGAAAGAATTCATAAAATTGACAAAATCTAAAGGAATATAACTAAAAACACAGCACATGGGCGATACCATTTTAGTGCAAGCAGTAACGCCATCTATCTACGTTCACTAATTGCTTGCAATGGCGGGCAAATATGAATCAAATAAAACTGCTCTAATAATATCCATTAAATAACTTCAAATCCACTAACAATATCATTACCACTAATGTCATCCACATTTATTATAACATTTATTTAACAAACAATATATTAATAAGGGACATCCCGAACAATAAATACATTAACAATACAAAAATTAAAAATTATGAAGGCACATTATGATCATGTTCTTAAGAAAACCAAATGTATATTATACGATAAACATAAAAAGCACGTATATCTGCTATAGTAGTATTAGTATTTACATAATATTATTACAGTCCATTTCCATAATAAAGAAAACAATAAATTAACAGCAAGTTTAAAATTATTGTAGAAATTAAAAAGCTAGAAAGGAATGAAAGTAAATAGAGTAGAATGATATTGATACAGAAATATATGACAAAAGCGTTGAAGAACAATTAAGTGGAACTTTTATATTCCATTATTCAATCGAAAATTATCAAAACTTTGACATTTTTATGTTCCTATTCCTTTTATACAATTCATATGTACCTAGTCGCTTGATTTTCTTGTTCTCCAAATAATCATTTTTGAAATTGCTGACATTGCTAGATTTCGCTACAAATTTAATTTCCTTAGGTATAACATTGACTTTGAAGTTTGTGGTGTAGCCACTATTTGATGTTGAAACAGTTGGTAGAAATGGCAAAACTTTTGGGATTGTAATTTTTTTTTGTTTCTTCGAATCTAATGTGTCACTTTCATCTATGTAAATGCTGTCTTCTAAGTACCTAGATGGTTTAGTTTTTAATATTTTGCTTTCTTCTACATCAAAATCAGTTGTCGAGATTGCATTTGGTTTTGTGAGTTTTGGTTGTGTTTTCTTTGGTTTGTCTTCAAGTTGGTTCAAAACACTTTTGGGTAAGCGTGGCACCTGCATTTTGTTCAAAGAATCTATTTTCGGAATCTAAAAATAAATTGCGGTATTGGATGTTATTATAAAGAAAAAAATGCTAAATATTTAATTATATTATTAAGTACAATAATATGAGACAGTTAATGGTTAGTACCTTTGCTGTACTACTTCCTTCATCGTCCTCGCGTTCCTTGCGTTTTTTAGTTCCTTTTTTCTTATTCATCGCTATACCTGAAAATTTTAAATGAATGGTAAAATGGTTACTCTGCAAAAAAAATCTGTTTTACAGATATAATTTTAAAATTTGTTGTAAATATCAGTTGTATTTCTTTGTTACTTTTTCACTACTTTTAACTTGGTAGCAAGTGATCAATATAATAATTTTCTATTTGCAGTAGAGCTAAGGGTGTTTGTTTACACTACAGGTTGAAAAAGGAAACTTAAATTAAAATTCAAAATACCTATATGCCACACAAACTATGGACAAAATTCTCCACTCAATCATATATGCTCAACATATAATAAAATTTGTAATAATATCGATATATTTAATACAACAACTTTATCCATTAAACACCATCTAAGATCATATCTTATTATTTAATTATCATAGGTTATTTTTATGACATCATTTGTATTTTTTGTTATTATGAAGTGTAAATAATTTAATTTTTTAAATGCATGAAGTGTTTACT
>DWTO01003675.1:0-12313 GCA_018244755.1 Jemadia pseudognetus
GTTGCCCACTGCTTCCCATAGGCGGCCAGGTCAGGTAGTTGCGCCTAGGCAGACCGCGCCACACCGCGATCTGCCAGCGCCGGGTTTAGTCGCCTCTTACGACCCGCTGTGCCCCGGCGCGGGGTCGGTTAATGTATTCTTACTTCGCCCCGACACGGCCTTTATTTTCTACTAATTGGTTCATCATTAGACTACACGTTAATGATTGTTTATCGGTTTTACTTCGTTTTTGTAAACGACGAAACGTACGTACGTTATGTGAACGTAAAGAAAAAGCCCTATCTTATATAGCCTCATAGCGTTATGTTAATAGCATATTCGTAAGTTTGTTTTAACCCCTACATATAGCAGAGCCCCCATTATCCCCTCGCCTATGCCCGCCGCACCGCCGATAACCAAAACGACCTTGTCCTTAATATCGATTTTATCCAATTCGGTTTGAAATATATTAGTTGGTTACTTATCTAATGTAAACTGTATATATCTATATGAAATAAGTTAGAATGGTGTTTTAGTAAACTGCCGTCATTTAAATACACTAATTATTATCAATAATCTATGTACAGAAGAAACTCAAAGTTACATTCTCTAACTGACAACGTTTTACTTTTTTCATAATTAGCTTACGCATTTATTTAATACTATTTTCATAACTATTCTTAATATATGTATGTATTAAACTAGAAGATTTGGATGTGCCCCATGTACAGGAATAAAACGCAGGTTTTATTTTTTAGTTATAATATCCATGGAAAAAATAATGTAATAAAAATTGATTCGAAAGTGTATACAATCATTGTTTGAAAGAACAATGCAATACGGAAAACATTCTTTGTATTAAATCGCTTACTCAGTAAAATACTAAGCCAGAAAGCAATTCATACGCTTTCTTAATGGTAGGGGTTACGTCTTTGACCGGCTCGTCGTGAGTGGCCAGCCAAGTTGACCCGCTCGCGCCATTCTTGTAAGCATCTATAACACCTACGGCTGCTGATTCAGGACTGCAATACGACAAGATTAATTACTGAACCTACGCTTTATTTACGATTGTTTTGAATATAGAATATTAAATTATAAATATTCATATATTGTAATAAATATAATCAAATATGACTGACTGCTCGCACTTGTCTGTTTTCTAACAGTGTTGTATACGACAGATTGTCTCGTGAGCGATTCAGACCTAAAGCTTCATACATTTCATTTCAAATTAATAAAAGTTGAAGATTTCAAGCACGTATGTAAGCATAGAGATTATGCATTTGGCACACGATATATTCTGCATAAACCGTTAGAAACCCGGCGTACGTAACATAACGCCCGTAATCCCCGAAGATGTAGGCAGAAGATTATATTACAGTTCCACGTTACATCAGTTACGTTTAAGTTCCACTGTGGAATAGGTCGTCTGTTGCCATACACCGGGCACAAATCCAGACTCCGAGCCACTGCTAGAATATCTTAGATAAATCCAATAGTGCCCTGTCAAGGATTTGAACGCAGGACCTCTTGATCGGCAGTCGCGTTTGCTACTAACGCGATCTAAGAGGCAGGCATATAAAAATATATAATAAAATATGTACCTTTGTTGAGGGACATCTTTGAGGTACTCTATAAGTTTATCTTTTTGTTCTTGGTCAAAGCTACCCAATTTCTTTGCACTTAGAAGAGCGGTATTGGTAGCGCCGAAACAAACTGTTATCACACGTACCCCTGTCTTGTCGTAGTAGTCAGGCAACTGGAAAAATTGCGATAGCGTGCAAAATACATTATACATAGATAACATTACACGTAACATTATTATATGTATATACCATTACACATAACATTATATATACCACTATATATACCACTATATATCCCACTATATATACCACTATATATACCACTACCTATATATACCACTATATATATACCACTATATATACCACTATATATACCACTATATATACCACTATATATACCACTATATATACCACTATATATACCAATATATATACCTCTATATATACCAATATATATACCAATAAATATACCAATATATATACCAATATATATACCAACATATATACCATTATTAAAATTCAGTGTTTTAAATAATATATTACATAATAATATAATGATTACAAAAAAAACTTGTAAAATAGAACAATTTATAAGATAGATTTCAGCATTGGTAAATGCGGCGTGTTAAGAAACCGGCCAGTCAAGTGTTTGATACTCACGTTACGGTACAGTTTGTTTATATTTATAGATATTGAATAAAATCAATAAATTATTAATTACTTATGAATGTATATATTGAGATATGAGTGAGATTTTCTTCACGTGAACGTGATATATAACACAGAAAATATAATCAAAAAATCTTTGTGGATAGAAACGAAGGGTAAATTTTAATACAAACAAGACATTCATCTTAACGTTTAATCCTACGAGGATTAAGCTACAGCTTTAAGGAATTTACCTATACCATACGAGATTTGTTTCAAGTAGGAAATCTTTAATAGGCATCATGTATAATTAATATTGAACGCGAGCGGTTAACCCTAAGAAACACAGCAGATGTATTCAATTTTATCTGCAAGTTACTGTATAGGGTGCAATTAAACTTGTTGGACACTATGTCCCTACGTTAATAATACATAATTGAAGTGATTAACGGCAGTCGATATGGTACATCGCTGCGGGGTCGATTAGTTAGTTATCTTCCACAGCGCCTGGTCTACCGCTGGATTCTAGCTCAGGGATAATCTTACACTGTTTTCCGATCGAAGTCATTCTGAAGCATCCTGATATGGATATGCTGATGAGAGAGAAAGAGAACAACCTTTGAAATGTTCATACTTACTAGAGCGAGTTTACTTACACCAATGCAATTGCTGAACTGTAATATAGCGCTCTTAGTTCCGAAGTAGATGGGCAGAAACGCGTCTTGATAGAGAGCTGCGATCGAAGAGATGTTGATAACAGTCCCGCCTTTGCCGCCACAATCCTTGCGCATTATTTCAACTGCTTTAAGTGTGCCACTTACTACGGCAGTCTGAAAGAAATACGCTTTCCAAGTCAACAGTTCAGAATAGATTATTAATCTCTGTTAACGCGGAAAATATAACGCCCGTTGATACTAGTACAACTTTGACTGGTCCGTTAGTGTAGTGGTTAGTGTACATGACTGTTGTGCCGGGACTCGTGGATTCGATTCCCACCCAAAATAAATATTTGTGTGATGAGCACAATTAACCCAGACACAGAACAAATTGTGTATTTGTTCTGTGTCTGTTTTCAAAATATCAACAGTTTCAATAGTAATAATTTAGATTTAGCTTACTACATTCACGTCGATAGCTTTCTTGTAAATGCTGTCATTCATTAAGGCAGCGTTGTTGATAACGATGTCTATAGAGCCATTGTTATCCACCACTGTCTCGAATGCCTCAAACAGCTGTCCTTCGTCAGATACATCGCATTGTATAAATTTCATCGTGCCATTGTAACCCCCAGAGTTCAGCTCTTTTTCTAGAGCCATCCCTGCTTCAGCGTTTACGTCCAAAACCGCTACAAACTACAAGTATTTCGTCTTTTTAAAAGGCATTTTTAATTAACATAGCAGACTATGTTTCAATCTCGCGAATTTAATGAAAAGTATTTATATCGTAATATGTATTATAAAATAATATCACTATTTAGGATACGTCCAAATTTTGTAAACGTAAGCATTGATTAAACTTGTACACAATAAGTACTCGTAATTCAAAATGACCACATTATGTAACTATTTTAATAATAATGAGAAAATTTGGTCATATTCCAGATTGCTCTATGTTGTATTTTGATTGCTCTATGTAGGTATTCTGAAATTAAACTTGACTATCGTTTGTGCTGGATAACGTCTTATAAAAACGATGTTATTTTAATATTTACATTATCATTAAATAAATACGATTTAGACATAGACTGGACAAAAACATTAATTATAACATAAATATTACATGAATCAGAAATTTAATTCAAGATCTTGTCTTAGTCTGTCATTCTGTTCAACGTAGTACCTACCTACGTAATTTAAATAAAAAGTAACATTTTTTACGTAGTAATTAAATCTTGAGCAATTTAGCCGTTTTTATTATTTTAGCATATTCTTACTCACTTTGGCTCCCTCCTTTAGCAAATATCGCACGACCATCGCGCCAATGCCTGTGGCAGCTCCAGTGATCAGAGTTACCGTATCTTCAATATCGTGCACCATTTTCCCTTGAACGTCTTTCCAGGTTCAACTATCAGCAGCATATAAAGAATTTATAATGAGGTGACATTGAACAGTTAATAACCAAATTTAATTTTTAATATCATGCGGCATAAATAACATAGGTCAACATTTATCTTGTCTCTGATAAGAGGATATGAAATTTCTATAGGCTTATATATCTGCACAAAATAGATAGATATAGTACTTCTTCGGGGATTACAAGTGTGATGTTACGTTCTTTTTTAAATAGAAACATATAAGACATTAAAAAAAAATTGGTTTTGTATCAAGGAGAAAGGTTGATCAATATTTTAGAAAATCCATGGTTTAAATTTAATAGTTTGTTTGCATATTTCTTGCCGACTTCATTGATCTGTTATTTAGACATCAGTAGAATAATTCCATTTCGTCAAAAGACAATATGACAAATCTGCCCTACTATTCAGCAAATTCAAATGTCTTCATCATCATCAGCCTATTGCAGTCCACAGCTGGACATAGGTCTCCTCTGAGGTGTAATGCCCATATTCCCTACGCTGGGCATGCGTGTTGGGGTTCGCAGAGCACAGTATGTCGCACCGCCTACGCACATAGGCAGCCAGAACATTTAACTGTGCCTAGACAGACCGCGCCATACCTCGATCTGCCGGTATGGGTTTAGTCGCTTCTCACGACACCATGGATCCCGGTACGAGGTTTGATTCGACGACATTCTGGATTGTTTGTGGTTTTAATCTAGAAAATGCATGTTTTTTTTTTATTTGATTTTTTTCATTGACTGTTAGACGGTACGAAGTTCGACGGGTCAGCTAGTTTGTAATATAACGGGCAACTAACCATCCATATAAGTGTGTGACTAATGTATTTACATATATTTCTTAGTCTATCCTATCAGTTATAAGCTTGTATTGTATTTGTAACACAATAAAAATTAAAGGGTATTATTATTATTGTACTGTCTCCAGAAAAGTTTCAAATACAACACATTGTGATCGCATGATTTTTTGTACAACTAATGAAGCTTTTCCTGTTGAATTTTTATTCTTTAAGCGCCATCTATCGGCAAGTAAATACATTTAGTAAGCCACAGATAGTTTTTTTTATATAGTTAGCCTAACAACCAGGCTTTAGTTCTTTCTTATTGTTAAATTTATTGAATTTAAATGAAATAAACCATGTAACAATTAACAATATTTTTAACAATATTCTATTAAAATTATTAGTGAACGACAGTAATTCAAAAATAATGTCGCGTAGCATGTCCAGTAGAAGTAGGTTCAAAGTATATGGGATCGGTATTGAACGTTTTTGTCCGGAGATACATATTTTTCTTAATCTTTTAGATGACTGCGGTATGGTGTAAGCAACAGATAAAATATGGGATATGATGTCATCTGCTACACAAATGTGGTACGACGACGGCTGCATTCCACTAAGGGTTCACAACACCCAAAATTCTCCTTTGGCCGTTAACGACGTCAAGATTTACGCTCAGGTGAAGCTCGCGACGACCATTTCAAGACGTGGGTCATAGTGAGTCTTGTGTGAGCTCACGGGATTTTTATACGTACATACATACATACATATCATCACGCCAGGTCCCTTGCGGGGTATGCAGAGAGCATTTTATACGTCAACGTAATTAAGATGTCAATATATCAATGTGAAATATCAAATTATCATTTACTTAAATATAATTTATCAGATATTCTACTGATATTAAATAAATTGATTAAGACTTTTTTTAAATATAAATCAATTTACTGTTAATTTACGGAGTTTGTATTTGTGCCCGGTGCATGGCAATAGGCTCACCACCTATTCCATAGTGGGACGGTAAACGTAACTGGTGAATGTGGGATTGTTCTACACTCCTTCGGGGATAACAGGCGTGATGTTACGTTTTACTGTTAAGATTTACACATTGTAACCTAACCTCTTAAAGCCTTTGTTATATTTTTTCTAAGTCGCCATTTGTTATTATACTTCAACGCTCTAAACGTCCCATATTCTATTCCACTTGGGTTTATGATTTCAACGCTCGCGCCATAGTGGAACGGTAAAATCCGTGGTCGTGAGCGTGATCGTTGTGAATGCTTAGTGGAACGCACCCACGGAATGCGAAGTACAAAACGGAAGCAGAAATTTGACAGTTCGTTCAGTTCATTTTTAGTTTCTGCCAGTAGTGGTGCGATTGCAGTTTCAGTTGTCTTATTATATAAAAAAAACACTTGTTTTAGTATATATAAATTCATTAGAATTACGATAAAAAATGAATCCGTACCAAGTAAGTAATGTGGTGTTTGTAAATAGGTTCAGCTTACGCGTCTATTATACATAACCATGTTTTGTTTATCACAAAAAGTGGAATTTCTATACATCTAGTAAGTGATTTTTCTTTTATTTCAAGGGCCAACCACAATACCTGCATAATATCGGCTTTAGCAACAGTGCCCCACAATCATTCGGGAATCCGATGCCGATGCCGGGTTTCCCCACACTGGGTTATCCGGCACCCCAGCCAGGGTACCCAAATGCATCTTCAGGATATCCACAACAAAGTCAAAGTTATCCCCAACCCTCTCAGGGCTATCCGCAACAAACTCCAAACCATGGTTCTTCTCAACCAAATCAGGGTTATCCACAACCAAATACCGCTCAAAGTTTTCCTAACTCTGGACCAGGGTATCCGTCCGCTCAACAAGGGTACCCACCCGCACAACCGGGGTACCCATCTGCTCAACCAGGATACCCATCCGCTCAACCAGGATACCCAGCCTCGCAAGCAGGGTACCCATCCTCTCAAGCAGGATACCCATCCTCTCAAGCAGGATACCCACAGAGTGGCTATCCACAAGGAAATCAGAGCTACCAGAAATCTCAATACAATGAGCAGCAACATAGCCAACAAAGGCATGTGACACCTCAAGCTTCATTTAATATCCCACAGGTATGATAAAAAGTATCCAGATTTCAATATTACGCTAGATGCGCTTGAACACCATGTGATAAGCAAAATATTGGTAATCTAACTTATTTGTGTCATGTGAGCTTTGCTTTTGTAACCTAATAAGTTCCGTTCTTCAGATTTTTTTTATTTTTATTTTTTTTATAAACAGTATCATGTTCTTATATATCTAAACATCATGTTAGCATCACAAGTCACTTTTTGTTAAATCACATTGAATAAATGGGGATTGTCGTGCTTATACTTATGTTATATGCTGATCTAAAATTAGTAAATATGTGAAATCAAATTATGTATATGGTTTACGAGTACGCCAATGACAACTTGAGTTTCTTATAGTCTCTAAATTAATTGATCTAATTTAATATTATATCACAGGAACAAATTCAAAAACTAATACAGTCCCATACATGTAGTAAGGAATCACAAATAATGACAAACTTGAATAATTCATAATCTACAGTTTTAAAATACTTGTTTTATTACTTTTACAATTTATTTAAAAGCTAGTAAGTAGGAGAAAAATCTATAGTATAATGTATCAATTTGTTATTAAAACAATTTGTGTCAGAACAGTGTTCTTGCGGTAGATCCATGTGTAAACTAAAGGTTATCATATCTTTCATCATTGTTACTCTAATACAAACTGCACTGCTAATTCGTACTAACATGTACTAGTTGGAGTGATGTTGCTAACATTCTCAACTCTACTTTTTTGTTATCAAATCTCACTAACTAACATTATTAACAATCATTATACACCATAAGTTGTAGGTTGTATTCAGATTTGCCTTCGGTCACTGTCTTTTGTGTGGTTCATTAGCTTAGCACTTTCTCATAAACAATGGGACATTGGAAAGTTTAGAAACCATTCAGAACATACAAGATTAAGGAGCAGAAAACATAAAAAGTACTCTTATGCTTATACCATAAATGATTACTTAGATGATAAACATGCTTAATGTCATGTAACTCTGGCTCCACAATAAATTAGCTCATATTATAATATTCTAATACAAGTATGTACTTATTTTAAAAGATGCAATAGCACACCTATGGAGTTTCTTTCACCGCTTCTTCTCGATAGTGAGGCAGTTTCCGAAGCGTTGGTAGTTTCAATTTGACATACAAAAAATGTTCTAATAAATCAATTTTTAATAAATGACATTTGAATTTCAATATAGGTATATACCTACAATAAATACTATTTTCAAGAATTTAAATATTTAAGGCTTTTATAATACTTTATGCTCAATGCTAAATTATTCATTATTTAAATTTTATACCTAGATGTCAATTTTACATTTTGTGTTATATCTGATAAATTCATGTCACTTTTTTTTTTAGTTTTTGGTTTATGTGTAAGGGCATTCTGTGTACAGTGCAATGAGCAATAACATAAGTTTGTAACTATAGACATGTTATCTCAAATTTTTTGTGAACAAATCAAAACCAACTCTACTTTACACACTTCCTGTGTTATGTGTTGTAGTCACAGTGATTAATAATCTGACTCACAAATGAGTATATTTGCATACTGCTTTGCACTACTTGTGTTGGAATTTGTCTGCTATCAGGAGCTGTTTGCTAAATGTTAGATAGAAAACTAACTTAATTGTTCCTAACAGTTAAAGATGAGAGTTTGAGAATGAAACAGTTATGTAACATTTTTTTTTACTTTATTAGATAAATGAACCTGATATGCCCTTCCACACATCTCCTTTCAAACTTTCTTGAAAAATGTCTAAAAATGAAGAAGATATGCAGAAGTACATAATTTGAGAGAGAATGAGAAGAAAGTTACATAACTTGTAAAAAAAAAGACAGATACAGTTATTTTTGTAGTCTTAAAGTGCTAAGTGCATTCATAATATCTTCTTTCAAACTGTAAGGGAGTTAACAAATTGGGGTATTGTGGAAAGAAAGCTAATATGAAGGTTCAATTCCATTCGCTGTGCCTGATGATTATTATCATTTTAATAAATCTACTTGCTTATAATAGAAATGTTGTCATATTAACTCAACAGTAACACTATTATGTAATCAATAAATGTATTTCATTTTTACTTACTACCTTCATTGTCTCTTATACCTTTACTTCTACAATTAACTTCTGGAAAAAATGATTCTTATTCTTTAAAAAAATTAAATTGTGGTCTAAAATAAATAATATTTTCAATTAAATACATAACATGTTTATAATTTATGGTTGTATACTTATTCAAATAATTTTCAAATAAATGTGAAATCCTTGGGGTACATTCCCTTAAAATTACAAATTTGTGATAAAACACCTTTATTCACTTGTCTTTTGATTTTTCCAAGTGGGTTTGTATGGATTCCTGTAATGTCCTATGTTCCAGTAAATATACATGGAAATATTTATACAGGTAATTTTTTATGTTAGCAATCTGAGTATACATGTAATTAGTTTCATACTCTGAGGCAATTATATTTTGTTAATAATGTAAATTTCAAAGTTTATTATTATCAGTTTCCTTTTTGTGACTAATAACCTCAGCTACAAGGGAATAAAAAGATATCTTATCTTAAGTTATCTTTTGGAATTACTATTCCATATATTTCATCTATTTGTAAATTATTCTTTCACATTATCAATTAAAATTTAAATGTCTTTAATTTTTTATTTTTTCATGTGTTTTTTATTCCTCCTAAAAGTTTAAAATGTTTAACAGTTGTTTTGAAGATACAAGAATACAATAAAATAACTTTCTGTTCATACATAGGTATATTAATTGTAACTATAAACATTTTATTGAACATTTTATTATAAAGTTATGCCCCTTTTTTCTACTTTAATTATGTAATGCACGAAGAAAGCAGAAAGGTGTTTTCACAAATTAATGAAAATCTCATATAACTTCTGATATTTTATCTGATTAATATATACCTATTTCAAGTTTATATTTTGTAAAAATGCCTTTATAATTCTGTTTAACTGTCCTAGTCCGGAAGTGGCTGGGTATTCGCGATTATGATATTATTTTATGATAACACATGTGTATAATACACGTCTGAGGCTGGTCCGTCCATACATATAAACTCAGTGGCTCTATTCAAGGAACAGTTTACTGCAATTATATTGTTATGCTCACTTCGCCTCGTCGAGTACATTTATCACAATAACCAACGACTCAGTCTTGACTACGGTCCCCACAATGGATGTAGTCCATAATACCATTGTCTTTTACACATCATAAAGCACCTATTTAAGTGATTTTGATTTGTTCGACAGTGTGTGTGTGATGTGATGTGACTGTGGCGCGTGTGTGTGTACTGACGCGCATTCCTTTGTGAAAGTTAGCCAGCGTGAAATTAATATGTCCTCTGTAACGTCCAATTCAAGTATGCGCAGCGTCTATAGAGCGTCAATTGGCGTACGCCGTGGTTTCAAGTCATTTCGTTACACGGTATTTATACGTATCACTGATCTTAAAACGGTTATGATCGCAAGTTGACTGATACAATGAGTATTGACTTTTTTTTTCTTATGCACACGCAATCTTAATGTGCCAAGCATGCTTGTTCATCTCTTACACGATCACCGCAGCTAGTGTCAGTATAAATAATCATTATAATTACCATTATTATCATATGTTATTCACACAGTTATCTGATTTCAAAATAGGCAACTACGCTATGGTTACTGGACAGTTTCATTAATTGCATACATAAATTGTTAAACAGTAGGTACCTACACAGATAGTTTTACACCCTAGGAACTAATAAACACTTTAGCTCACTCATCATACTGGTAGGGTATCGAACTCACAACAAAGTTAGGAACACAAAGCACATTATCATATGCCAGTATTTTGGCAAATACATTTTGTTGACTTTTCTATTTCTAACAAAATAAATACAACAAAACAAAATTATTTATCATCATTGATGATTTACAATAGTCGATTCTCATTTTTAATACTTGAGCCCTAAGTATTTGAATCCCAGCTGTAAGGTGGATTTGCTTAATCGGCAATAATAAATCTTATTGTTAAATATAATTGGTATATCTTTACTTACTCTTGTCATAGAAGGAAAACAGGATCGAATGCAACAGTAGGCTTAAAGAGTACTGAAGTTTGATGTTATGGATAATACATACATGTTTGCATTTCCTTTGTTATTTAATGATGTTTGTTAACCCGCTTCTCTTGGCTCGAGTCAGTGCATCTCCTTGCGCATCCATTGTTCATCACATTCAAATTTTATCACCACATTAATCTTCATTGATTAACAAACATTCTAGATTGGTTTGGGCATGTGCAAATAATGAATTTTAGTAAGAATATTAGTAAGGTGATTGACAGAGTCGTAAACCGTGGTGTATGTATTGGAGGCACCATAGAAGAAGGCCAGGTCAAAAGTATCTCAGCAAAAGTGTATGGCGATTTTGTTGTTAGTAGGAAAGACGATTCTTTGTCAGGACCACTGGAAATTATATCATTAGATTCCATCTCTCTCTATACCAATAGGCTTAATAATATGTAGAGTATTACATGGTGTATGTTTTCCTAACACGGTTCCACCAGAAATTACGCTTCATAGCTGGCAGCTTAACAGCAAAAGCAGATACAGCAATGATATAAATATTATCAGTTAAGTCTTATACATATGAGTACATCCGAAGTAGGTATTCGTGTTGTTTCGGGTTGAATATTTTTATCTGTAGAAGAATGTTTTTTTTATGAAACTTATATAATGGTTTCAATCAATCATCGTATGAATTGAACTTCCATACGATAATGCTTGGCGCCGATCCCAAACATATTAAGAGATTTTTGCTATATACGATGCTTTATCACATATTAAAGTCATTTTAGAACAATATGAATGAATATCATAAATATATTACTATATCTCGTTTGACTGCCTCGTTGGTCGTGTTGGTTGTAAGTACGACTGCCAATCAGGAGGTTCTGGGTTCGATTCCCGGGTCGGGCACTATAGAAGTTTTCAAATTTAGATTTTCTAGTAGTGGCTCGGATTTGTGCCCGTTGCATGGCAATAGGCTCACCGCCTATTCCATAGTGGGACGTAAACGTAACTGGTGAAACGTGGGAGTGTACTACACT
>DWTO01003676.1:0-12311 GCA_018244755.1 Jemadia pseudognetus
TTAAACAAGTAGAATTCAAACCGTTGCGTTGTCAGAATTCATCCTGGCTTTGGAGCATAAGAGAAGCTTATGCGTTCCTTCCCTATTTTTCCCCTCTTGTTTTGTTACCTTAATTATACTATTCTTATTAGTTTTAACGTAATATCCCGCCTGTAATTACAGAAGAGGTTGGCAGAGGAGTGTAGTACACAACAGGTATTGACCCTATTATCGTACACCGGTTACAAAATCTGACTTCGAGCCTCTACCAAAAAATCTAAATAAGAAATTGTGCCCCCGGCCCGGGATTTGAACCCTGTACCTCTCGTTCGGCAGTTGCATTTACAACCAACAAGACCAACGAGGCAGTCATTTGTCAATCAATTCAGTCAATTGTCAATCAACTCAGTAAATCAATCATCTTATTAACATTATTTTTTTTTATTATAAAAGATGAATACACGCTGTAATCTACTGCGTATTTTAAACTAATTAAAAATGCACGCACCGTTAAACAATGGAATATTCAGAAAAGGAATGTCTTAACAAATAAACAATCTCTATTTGTAAACCGTACTCGTAAAACATTGATCGATCAATCAATAAATAAGTGACAGTTCATATATGTACCTACCTACAGTGCCGATAAATAGACTCGCGAGTCTTGACTAAATAGACTAGACACTGACTATTGCGGAAGTCAGAAATCTTGGAAACCGGCGAGCATGTACTCGTATGAAGAAATTGATGACTGTAGCGTATTCAGAGATATTTAGCAGTCGGCGATCTCTACCTACCGGTAAGGGACCAGTCGTGATGTTTTGTAACAACAATAAACAAATAGATAATTTAATGCGCCTAATCTATACTATACTCGACCGCATTTGTGACTGCGAATCGAGTAGTGATTATGATTCGATCTGTTTCTAATATATTCAATACTGTATCGTTACTTTAGTATCATTTATTCATAAGTTACACACACACACATATAAAAATAACTTATCTAAGTCATACACTATAATATTAATTACATTTGGAATTCGAAATAGTTGATGTGATGAATAGAAATGACTGTTTTATAGATTTAAATTTTATGTGCTTCGATTATTTTTTAATAATTTAATAAGTGAAACTTTAATACTTCATTATCAAAATAAAATTTGCAAAATTCTATCGTGTGGATTTTATAAAAATAGTTTCGGTGAGTAAGATTTTACAGAAACGTTTTAAATTTTGAATGAACAAATTAAGGATATTCTTCGAAACCCGTCAACATAATAAACTTAAGTGATGTGTCTTATTGAAAAAGAATAACTAGAAATTATTAAAGCCAGACTAGTAAAATACGTTAGTGAGTTGGAGTATAAAGTGATGAATGTAGAAGAAATGAAAAAGATAGAGAAAAGAAAGAAGATATTTGGCGCTCGGTGCGCTCTGCCGGCCCCGTAACAGACCTGGCGTCATGATATTATAATAATAATGACAGCAGTTATGAGTGAGCTGAAATATTGTTTGTAATTTAAAAATATATTGTTTGTAATTTAAAAGTTAGCTAAGACATTCTTGAAAATATAACCCTTTAAGTTTTTAATAATTATGAGCATTACACCTCAGTAGAGGCAAATGCCCAGCAGTGGACTTCAATAAGCTGACGATGATGATGAAGTTTATAATTTTTTCTCTTTTTTTACATTCTTAAATCGCCTTATTGCACCCTTTACTATATTTTTCGTGTATCTAATCAAATAACCTAAAAAACATTAGGTTTTACCTGTCCATTTAGATCTCTTCTTTCTAGATCATTCAAGATTTCTTCGCTACATTTGTTTATATTTCTTCTTTACGAAGTAGAACTTTTAATTTCCCCTTTAATCTTATACGAAAAACGAATAAAAATCCATAGATGGAGACAACATTTGACACGAGTTATAAAAGTCATTGATAACTTTCCTGATCGAGCGATTAAAACAGATTAGCTTAGACTTCGTCCAATTATCTAACACTGTCTCAACCCATTAAGAAAATGTCGTAGGTTTTTGACTAAGTTTACGACATATGTTTAACTGTATTCTAAATATTTGCTCTCATGAAGAGCTCGGCATGAAGACTCGCCTTGCTATCATAGCTCACACCAGTATTCACCGCTATTTTAGTTATAAAACGCGCCGTGAGGACGCCTTGAAACATTTGCAGGGTCTCTACCCTGCACAGAACGGAGCCAAGTCTCGAGGGAAGCCCTCCGTTTGATTGGACCGACTAAATTAAAGCCCTGATTAACCCGTCTATTAATGACAACGCCTGCCAAGCATCGGGTCGAAACATATGAAGAGTTGTAGTAGGTACTGTACGACTCGAATCAAGATGCCTGTCCACGACTGCTCTATTAGCTCACGTATCAGAAAAAGAAAAATTATTACTTCCGGTGTTTCATTATGTAAGGAATTGGGAAGATGGCCATATAAAAATTTATTAAATTTTTAATAAACATTTGTTATGCTGTCTCACTGATGTGTGCTCACATCTGCACGCTAATGCGGAACAGTGGAACATGATAGTTTCAGAAGGCCGGTACAATTTTTAGCATGCTATGGTTGTTCCTATCACGATACGTGTATTGAATTAATCATTTCTCAAAGCTTTTGCTCGTAAGTGATAGCCAATTAAATGTTGCTGTAAATTATCATTCAAACAATCACTCGTGTTTCAAACTTTATTTCGCTGTGGGTACGAGTTAATTATTTATCCTGGACAATAATAACAAAAGCCATTCAAACGTATTTTATATGCTTTGCTGTCTTGAAGATCCATTGATCACTGTAGTATTAATTATTCCATTGATTGGTTCTTTATTCGCAACAACTGTATAGCAGCCATTACGGTTAACCCGTGATGTCTGTGGTTAATTGCTTGCGAAGAAGGTAATATATTCGAATGTCTAATAATTACCTACTAGCTAAGCCTAGCTAGATAACTTCGTACCGCCTTACAATGAATGAACGTCTATAAATAGAATTTAATTAATTCAAACTAAACATAATTTATGATTTTATAAGTTTTAACATAATAATAACATGATGAATTCTATAAGTTTACTAAGTTCAGAAATTTATTAGGATAATGATATAAAGACAATAAAAATTTCAAAAAACTTATAAACGTAATTTTTCAATTGTGTATCAGCAGGACATTAATTTGCTTTATTCAAGCTATGTAGGTATGTATGTGCATGGGTTCAATTAGCGTTTATTCTATTCAATGAAATACTTTGTTATATATGACTGCAGATACCAATAAATTGAAACGTTTGTAGACACGTGTACACGCCACATGCAGTTGACCACGAGAAAAACATACGTTTTTTTATAGACCACAAACAACTCAAGGATTGGCCTCGTGATTTGGTGACCATCATAGCGAATGTGAGGAGAATCGGAAAATGAATTATTTCAAACTGAATGAGCATGTCGGTATGGATTATAGGAATTCTCGGAACAAGAACTTCCTCGTTTTAAAATTTGCCTTAGAATATCGTTGCGTGAATCACATTGTAGATCAGATTCGTTGTCACAAAACGCGTTGCAATGTTTAGTTTTGTGTTACATACCAAAAACTATCTCTAATACATAAACATCATATTAAAGCTTATTTAGCGTCCAAGCCTCAATTTAATGAGTTAAAGTACATCTAGACTAGAAAGCAATTCTCCTTGCATTATTGCATTAATAAAGACAAAGATTCGTATACACCCTCCAATCAACATGGAATGTTTTGCAAACACGTCACGTGTTTTCCCACAGTAAGGGAAGTATTCATAACAGGTATTCAGCAAAGAACGCTGTTTGGATATCAACTTCCCTCGTGAGAATGTTTTAGGTACTAAAATAATAAGCGACCGAAAATAGGGTGCACGTATGTCGAAGTATGTCGAAGAAATAGGTCACGTCTGTGGAGATTCTCTTTGGGACTCGGTGGCTTAATTTATATATAGTATCGTATCTTAATTTATATCTCTCGCAAGACAGTATAATAGTAACAAAATGAATGTGTCATTTATTATATGGTTCTCAAACTCAATTTATATAATACGCGAGTTTTAAAAACAGTTGTTTAAATAAATATGAATATATGTCATTACAGTAATATACTTAGACATGTGCGTACTTAATGATCCTTGCGATGAGAAAAAAGGATTCTTTAACATGATTAAATACCTATTTATATATTAACAAGAATTTCTAGACCATGTCTATGATTTATCCTAGACCAATAACTAAGGAACGGAGATGAAATATTGCATAAAAGGTATTAAAAAAGTGGATTAAAAAAAAACAATGCAATAATTATCATCAAGAAAACAGAGTACATTGTAACCCGGAACTGTGGACGTGTGCACTGAAGCTTCTGCATGATATAATATTTATGTAAATGAATACAGTAGCGAATTCATTGATGCAAAAATAGAAAATGTATGTATGTATCAATAAAAAGCTTTATTAAACTATGCTTCGTTGAAATCCGTGTGTTCGCAATATACGACCTCTTCGTTATGGTAATGTTGAAAATGCAAATGAAACGACTAGTTGGTACACCTGCTTTTACCACATAGGGTTATAATTGAGAACCAATTAAATACTATTAGCGTGTGAAATTGTATTTTAATGCAAAACAACATTCACTATTGTAAAATATGTATAATAGGTAAATAAGCAAATTGTTAACTAATTATTCTTTCACTGCCCCGTTGGTCAAATGAATGCAAGCTTGAGTTTTGATCGAGTAGTGTTGGGTTCGATTTCCAGGTGGAGTACTATTGGATTTTATAACTCCGATTTTCTAATTCTTGATCGTACTTGCCGGAGACACTGTCGAGTCCCCATATAGTGTCAAAAACGAATTAAACTGAAACATAAGCAAATGCTAATATTTCAAAAGGATATCTTACATAAACTGTAAGTACACAAATTAACGCATGCATTACTTAACGCAGGTTACGACTACCTATGTCAAGATTAACGAAGCAAGCCAAACCCACTAAACTTACGTAGCAACACAATATATCAACTTAATTGCCCACGTAACAATGTTTGATCTCCAGTTATTTGTTACGAGAACATTACGATTGGGTTGCGAACTAATAATACTTAGCATTTGTATCGTAAGAGAACGATGAATGTTGACAAAGCACGTCAATTATGTAAGGAAAGAGATGATTTGGACACAGCACTCTCAGCTTACACCATACGAAACTTGACGGAATGATTCCACAATGATCAAATCTATTAGAAAATAGTTAACGTCGAATTTATCATAGGATACAATGATAAATAGCTTTAGATTTCTTTACCTCACTGTTTTCATATTCCACAGTTCAGATCAAAATGGGACCGCACGGTACATTTTGCTGAAATAATTCTTTACTCATTAAAATACATCTAATTCTACTACAGTATGGAATGTGAGAAAAAATTAACAAACGAACGGATCAACGATCAAATGAACAACTGAATAGGCAAACAAATTACCATGTTCATCTTCAAGCCATTTATCGACATACAGTAATTATACATAGAGTAGGGGAGCCATAGGCAGACCTGTAAGCGCGAGTGTCCAATAAATAATAAAAAAGAGAAGACAGATACTTATCTTTGTCTAATTACATATGCGTAAAAGAGATAAAGATAGGTACCCTCTTTTGCTTTCTGTTTTCTTTCGATGGACACATTTTAGGTTCGCTCCCCTACTCTATTAGGTTTTCTAATAACTCTATGTTCATCGCTCCACTGTTAGACAGTGGTGTCCTCTATCGATTAATATTTAGATAACTGTTATTACAGGCTGTTGTCTGTCAACATTTATCGTTCATATTAGAATAACTGTCACAACGAGATTACATAAAAGATAATTACAGCTGAAAAACATTAAGCACTTGTAATAATATTTATTTACCATTAACTTAACCTAATAATAGCTTGTAATTTCTAGCATTAGTTCGAAAATTCTATGCATGTATGGAATATTAAATTTAATGCAATACGTATTAAATTAAATTTTAATGTAAAATAAAGCTTGCTTAGCTCCTCTTTTAACACCAGGTTTCGCATGTGTTAAAATTATGCACTGTCATTTAAAATATTTATATACCGTTAATAACGCTAACCAATGTCTATGCGACCATCAAAATTATATTACTGTGCATTATTTGTTGGTTGAATCTTACGAGCGTTGTGTACATACCTTAAAGGTTTATGTGAAAAGTTAATAATGTTGTATGGTATGTTAAAAATTAAATTTACGGAAAATTTGCTCATAGTCTTTTGACGAAGTATCTAAATATTTATTTAATGCGTATGTAATTTTAACCAAACGTAGAAAATAGATTTATTTCGAACTATTATAATATAATGTCTAAATTATGAGTAATTTTATACTGGACAAAAACCACTGAAGCAAAAGGTAGAAATGAAATTCCTTCGTGTTTTCAGGTGATATAGGATAAATGATGGTTTATTTTTACTTCCAATGATAAACAAAAAATGCTGAAACAGTTATACTGTAGTATAAAAAATATTTACTTGTTTATTTTTAAATAATATTTAAAACATGATTTAATTCATGATTATTAACACATATAAAATGCCTCGTTGGTCGTGTTGGTTGCATGCGCGACTGCCGATTGGAAGCGTCTGGGTTCAAATCCCAGGTCAGGCACTATTGGATTTTTCTAGTTTAGATTTTCTAGTAGTGGCTCGGAGTCTGGATCTGTGCCCGATGCATGGCAATAGGCTCACCACCTATTCCATAGTGCGATGTAAACGTAACTGGTGAATCGTGGGAATGTACTAGAGTCGTCTGCCTACCTCTTCGGGGATTACAGGCGCGATGTTATGTTTTATTTATAAAATTCGAATGCAGAAAAAGTGAGGTCAGTGAAGCTAATATAACATATTTCTTCCCCTTTTTTATATCCTATAACAAATATTTATGATTACATTTTATCTCATTCTAGCAATAAAGTAATAAAACTCGACCATTCTGCAATCAGGTTGAGCACTACAAAACTAGTCAATGTCTTGACATCACGGCAAAAAGCCAACGCCAGAAATAGATATTAATTTTGAATAGAGAAAAGAGAGTTTATAGGTGAATTTAAATTTTGAAAAATTATAATACGATATTTAAGTGCATTTCGCAAATAAAATATTATTATTCAACAATTCTCCAAATCGTATAATCTATGATAAATTATTGTACAAATTAAAATGGTAAAAAGAGAAAAATATTTTAAACATGAAGATAACAAGCTGTGTCAGATGCATACCGTGACTTACATATTCTGTAGTTTCCCATAATCGTATTTTTCTGTAAACTTTCACTCATTTAATATTCCCTTGCGAAGGGCGTATTATCAGATAGCTGCGTTCGATTTCTAATCATTATCTACCATAGTTTCCGTTTAACAGCCTTCGCCTCATCCAACTGAGAATATACAGATTTAACCAAACTACGCTTTACCGGTCGTTTAAAAAAATTGAGGCCATCTTAGAATGCTTGATAGCCCTTAATTGTTCTAAATTATATTCAAGCTAATCTTCAATTAATAAAATGTAGCTGAAGCCAAAATAAATTATATCCGGGCTAATTCATCTATGTTTTTACGGGATAAATTAGGCTACTTGTATTGAATTGGGCCGTTCCGAAAAAACCGTGCGTAAGTTAAAAGGCATCGTGCAGTAATTAATGAACCTAACTGGTGCGCCGGGGGTCGTGGGTTTGGCTCCCACCCAGAATAAATCTTTGTGTGATGAGCTCAAGTATTTTGTTTTGTATCTGAGTGTAAAAACAAAAAATCAATTTAAGTATATGTAATATATGTAGTTAAATAGCCCTCTGGTTACCATACCACAAGCTCTTTCGACGCATATTTTGGAATCAGGTAGCCTTGTGTGGAGATGTACCAAGATAATACTATAAAAAAACTTATGTGTAGTGAAACACGAGAGTACACGCGTTATTTCTACCGCTTAAATAAGCAACGCTGTTGACATTAGCCCGTTTCAACAATCACTTTTGCGCCGTGTTGCCGCTAAATCCGCGGCAATACCGGCAAACACATCGCGCGATGTCATTCGTTACTCACAGGCAACTAGAATCGCCTATCTGAATATACAATAAATACTTGTATGTAGATACTAATGATGGGTTGAATATTAGTGTTGAATAGTACAGTAAAGAACAATCGCTTGAGTGATTATATTTAATCTTATATAGACAACTAGATACTATAGAATACTTGAATAGGATCGATATGAACTTTTTTCTATCACCATAGTGGGTATAAAATCACCACAATATTCGAAAGATGTTTTGTTATGCGATAAACATTCAAATTTGGAGTAAGTTAAACAAATAAAAATGCAGAAGTATTCTCATTTACATTATTTCATGATTAAATCTTTATGTGCAGTCCGATCGGAAGACCAATATTTATGTGTCCCATAAAATGTTTAATAGATTCTCTACCCACGTGTCCGCGTCCGCTTCGATAACGAGTAAAAATGAAATGTTTGCTACTAATTAATGAAACAAACGTAGTTCTAAATAATTTAACACACGATTTACAAATGCAATAACTATCAAATGTGCCTAAAAGTCTTATTAATTGGGTCTTATATGTAGTCAACAGACGCCACAGTGTTTTAATAGATTAGACATTCGACCGCTTGCAAGCCGCTGTGCACATTAGGCTAGACTTACAATCGTTATAACTTTTCAATATTATCGCTTACTAAGCGCACGATAAATCTACGAGTACCTATCTATTTCTAAGGTCAATTTCAAGGGTCAATTTCTAAGGTCACAATGAGTAACTAGTTTCTCTTGGGACTGGCATCATTCCCTATATTTCTCCATAAGTCTTTGTTCGAGTTGGTTCAAAGTGTTTATTGATGGGAGAAGGTTGCGTTAGTTCAGAAATTAGGACCGGGTATATAAATTTTCCTTTATTCTTTCTATACTTATGGAAAGAGCAGATTACATGTTAGTCAAATAATATACTCACTCACTCTTAGTTCTCACAAATAAATAGTAATCAATACTACACAATAATACCTATGACAAACTATCATTTCTTTTCGTCACTGAAGAGGCGTTAACACCAGATGGCAGCACTTTAAAAATGTGAGCGTCAAAATCAATTTAAGATGCGGTTACTACAAACTACGCCCACATCATGGACGCCACGTTGTAAATCACTATATGATTATCCATTCCATTGTGGATTTTATGACTCAATTATGTTGACGAAAACGATCACGCATGATCGGACATAGCTGGTCCCATGGCTTTTTTATGATGATTTTCGCTTATTGGTGCGGAATAAACACTGCGGTTCCCCACACATTAGTAATCCTTTCTTAGATTATATATCTTTTATTTTCTCACTTTTTGTTTGTTGTTCGTCAAATTACATGCAAGGAAATGATCTAAGACGCTCGCGACTTCGTTGTTGTGAGAAACAAGCCGTTCATCCGGGAAGTGGAACATCTACACCACGAACGGAATTGCCTCATTGTCTCCGGGCCGTGGACGTTAAAAGTTCGAGCGGCGAATGTACTCGTACACTTCCTCAATGTTATTAACGGTTGACAGAATTAAAATATTATCGTAGCTACAAGCAAACGCATCATCCAAGCCAAGTTGGCATGTAAAAAGCTTTATAATTTTAATGTCCAAATCGTTTATGGATTTATATATATATATTGACTGCCTCGTTGATCGTGTTGGTTGCAAGAGCGACAGCCGATCGAGAGGTCCTGGGTCTAATTCAGGTCGGGCACTATTGAATTCTTCTGACTTTCGAGTAGTGGCTCGAAGTCTCGATATGTGTCCGGTGTATGGCAACAGACTCACCGCCTATTCCATAGTGGGACGTAAATGTAACTGGTGAAACGTGGGAGTGTACGCTCCTCTACCTACCTATTCGGGAAAAACAGGCGTGATGTTACGTTAAAATCATCTTTTGTTGCTTTGGCATCCGATGTTTACGTCCATTCATTTCAATATTATTAACCGATATAACGAAACTTCAGTATATTTGACTTTTAGTACAAAACGCCAATAGAGACGTAATGTCTGTATATTACCAGCATTTTGAGTCCACATTAATATGAAACATTCAGTTAGGTGTATTAAAGCGTTACTCTATAAGTATATTAATTTAATATACATAGTTAGGATAGCTTTTTAAATTTTGAAAGCTAGTCCCGTTTTCCAAATTTAAAAAACTATCCTAACCTAATCTAACCTAAATTTTAATGCTCACCATTACACATAACAACAAATAAGTATTGTGTGTAAAAATAACGATATTTTATATAAGAAAAACAAAAAATATACAGTTATTAAGTGCGAGGCTGCATATTAAGTACACGGCAACTTTCAAGTGACAAGAAGGGCTCGGAGATACAACGACACATATTTTCCTTTCTGTAGTTTTTGCGAATGGTCATTTGCCTAGAGGTCGCTGATGACACTAGCTTGATGGATAGTCATTAATGCATTGCTATGATTAGGGTTCGCGTTGCAGTATTAATTGAAATTACTGCAATGTAGGTAATGGATACATCCATTGTAGACAGATTTGTGTCACAACTTTTGATCAGCATGCGGGAGACCATTTAATAATAGCGTTGAGTTCATTTTAGATATTATTTACTTATGATGTCAATGGTAATTTAAGAGCCAAGAAGGGTTAATGTCGGGATACCAGGGTGTCATAAAGGGCTAGTAAACTCGGCGCAGCAGATCCTAATTAAAATACCCTGCAATTCTTAACCTGTGTGCCCACTTGTGGACCATGGACAAAATTCTTTCCGTTGAGACCTATGCCTAGCAAAGGACTTAGGCCGATGACAAGAATACGTATTTGAGCGTTCTTTAATGTGGGTAGTTGCACAATATTCTTACTCTAGCTTAGCCTAGTGGGCTAGTTGGCAGCACTATCGACTTGGGCATTGCTGACAGATATTCTTATCAGCCATAAAGAGTTGAATTAATTAAATGTAAAATTAAATATGCGCCAACTTTCGCTAATGAACAGCTTATAAAATCTTTTAAATGGCCAGTTAAATACGCTACACTCACATTTTCTAAGGTTCTAGCCTTAAGATGTTTGTGGTTCACAGCCCATTCGTGATGTAAATTAAGGTACGATGTTTTCAATCATGCATATTACGATCTCAAAAATATTAAAATTCTATTAATGTCAGCGTGTCGTAAATATCATATAATAACAAATCCATAGGCGCGGTCCGTCGATAGGTTTTATGTTAAACATAATGATGGTAAATCATACGATTGTATGAATACAAAATAGGAATATTATCATTAGAAATAAACTAACGTTGTTTCAATTGTTTTCTATCGATTATTAACCGTCGATTGGTTGATTAAATTATACACCGGCTTAACTCCCGTATGTTTGTTCTGATATCCCGACTAATTCGAGCCTATCCGAGGTTTTTCTTCATGTGTTTGATCATGCGATATTTGCCCAAAAATATAGAACATTAAATTGCACTCTAACGGTTGCACGCCCAGCGGGTTACGGGTACAATTCCTTAGGGGAGACTAATGTTTAGCAGTGGACCGCGATTTGCTGATGATGAAGAGTCCACCTTCAAAAATGATTTTTAAATTATCATCACGCCAGCTTCTAAGGGGTAGACAGGGAGTATTCAGTCCCAGGGTCAAGGCCAAGTCCCTTACCGACCTGACGTGTTTCTATATTCAGAACTATTTTCATACATGCATACCGACTTCAGAGAAGTTATTAAGAACCCACTAAATTATCCAACCATTCACCTTCAAGCCGGCGTTCGCAGAGTGTGTGATTTGCAGCAGCGACCGGAAGGCTGGCAACCGCAACGAACACCAGTTGAGAATTAGTGATTCTCTAATAATTATTTATTGTACGATGCACCTAAGCGCGGTTATCTTTGACATTACAATAAACAACATTCATTAAGCTTCTCTACGACAGTTAGCGAACTTTTCATGCATATTGAACGTCGAAACCTTAAAGCCAATAA
Organism: Jemadia pseudognetus; assembly: GCA_018244755.1. Lineage (NCBI taxonomy): Eukaryota > Metazoa > Arthropoda > Insecta > Lepidoptera > Hesperiidae > Jemadia > Jemadia pseudognetus. The sequence goes on from DWTO01003676.1 coordinate 12,072, forward strand.
CAGTGTTAGTCGATACGATGATTGGGTATTTATGCAAATCGTGTTGTTCCGCGAGCCCCAGTGAACATTTTAGATATGATTATATTTACGTCAAATAGGTACGTAATACGTTTCTGTTTATAATATGCGTGTTTTCGTGCACACGGTTGAAGAAGTTTTCATTACAATACCAATTCTTAGTTCTAGTGTGCTTATTAATAACTGATTGCATTGTTGTTTTATTATAACTACTATTGATTG
>DWTO01003677.1:0-12310 GCA_018244755.1 Jemadia pseudognetus
TCGACCCGGGAATCGAACCCAGGACCTCCCGATCGGCAGTCGCACCTGCAACCAACACGACCAACGAGGCAGTCAGTCACACTATTTATTATTTAAGTAAAACATTACCTTTACACATTGAATATTACAAATACAATTCAATTAAAAAATCGATGAACCGTGTTTTCAGCGCTGAAAAAACCCGCCATAATATATTCGTTGTTCAGTCGACTTGTGGATAATCAAGTTACGTAAAGGCCACCACACCGGCCAACGGTCAGGCGCGTCGTAACCGGTGTTGTGTGGTACGCAAGATGGCGTCGCGATCGATTCGAGCGGTACGAACGCCCACGCTGCCCACGCCTGCGCTGCAACGCCCTATCATTGCACTGAGGTGCAACCTCTTGTGCCCGCCCTCTACGCACCGTCTTAACTTACAAAGTATTTAAAAACACGTGCTCATGTTCCTGCGAAAATGTTGCGCTTAGGCACTCACGTCGAACTTTTTAGTCGACACAGCCCTAATCGAACTATTTTATTATGTGGAAGCACTCTTATAGATGTTAACATATCGTTCAAATTATTATCTAAAAAAATGTCTAATTCTATTAAATTTTTTTACGTATTTCACAACTACAAACGATTATTCACGTGATTGGTATTTTGGTATAATACAGCACGCGGGAACGCAAAAGTCGTGTCGCCGTTGTGCGCGGCTCCCGACTAAATCAAAGCATCGTAACTACAAATTTTATCACTATCGGGAATAAAATTCAACTCACGTGCGAAAATCTTTCTGGACAGTTTCAATATTAAACCCTGTTAACCATGTTCTGAGCGTTCCAATTTGCGTGAGCAAGCGACCGTGTGGGACCATTTTTTAACTATTTTCACGCGCGGAACCTATTTATTGGGCCCCTCAGACCGCGCCTTTGTCATGTCGACGGGAAAATCGAAGTCAGGTACGAGCTTCATCGGGGGGGAAAACATTTCGCCACAATTACGTTTAGAATGCGGATGCAAATGGGACCGTCGGCCCCAAAAACTGCTTTCAATGTCGCTTCGTGCTACGATAGCTTTATTTCTGTTGCCGTTACGAGAGATCTATCGCTTCCAATAAAACGCCTATCTGATACAATTTAAAATTCCGTATATTGTTCCCTGTAAGCGACCCGACGTACCGTATGACTTGTGTGTAAATTGTTTTTAATACAGGAATAACGTTATCCTCATGGTTTCTATTAGAATGACAAAAATTGTCAATTGAGTGGTAATGAAGTTCGTAGGCTGTTGTTATGTTCATTTAAAACAGTGGCTCCATTTTCACTTCGATACCCAGATGTACCAATGCGAGCATTTATGGCCGGAAGCGTTCATGTATTGATTTAGTAGGTATATGTATAAACGTGTGTTTGTCAACAGATATGGTGCTGGATACGATTTAGCTGCAAGGCGGAAAAATGCTACTCGAGAATCAACAGCGACACTCAAGGCGTGGCTCAACGAACACAAGAAGAATCCGTATCCAACAAAAGGGGAAAAGATAATGCTCGCCATTATCACAAAGATGACGCTGACCCAAGTGTCGACGTGGTTCGCAAACGCGCGGCGCCGCCTCAAAAAGGAGAACAAGATGACATGGGAGCCCAAGAATAAGACGGACGATGATGACGACACAATGCTCTCTGACGAAGACAAGGAGCAAGACGATAAAATTAAATCTAACAAAGGTTCGTTGAGTTCGATCTCTTACGCAACATCTTCCAGTCAATTTCCGTGGCTGTTATGCTAATAGATCTAATGGATACAATCGCAGACGAATAAAATTGAGAATCGGAACGGGTTGACTGTTGGATGTTGATTTAATTTTAATGTTTCTATTTGACTTCATTTTTGTAAACGTGATTGTGCATTGCGAATAGTTGTATTACAATTTCTCTATAATGTAATTTGCGAATGCGACTGTCAATGTTAATCGATGGCTGCTACTTCGGTTAATATTGTTTTGGTGAGTGCGTGTTGTTCCATGTATAAACAGAGCCGGTGTTACTGAACGTTTAAAGTTGTTTTAATTTTGTCGGTGTATAAATCGTCGAGTGAATTGGCATAACCCGGGCGAGGGTCGGAGGGAGTGCGCCTTCGGGAGGAGGCTGGGGACGCGAGGGGGCGTGTGACGAGAGGGGGGGGGGCTGGTCTCAGGCGTGTAACTGTGCGTAACCGTTCCTCGCTCCCGGATTTCCTATTCGTAGTAAAGTGGGCGGCGCCTGAGCCTAAATTTCATATAAAGCTCCTTCCGTTCATAGGTACAACATTTCGACGTTCGGAGGTCGCATTCAGCTTGTCTGACGATCTGCCCTACTTCATGTTCTTGCCAAAGGATTTGTCGACTTCGTGGATCGTTTCTTTTATGAGGACATTCCGCTGAAACGTAAGTAAGTACGGGTTTGGGGTTTATAATGTGTTCCAATTGAATATCGAGCGGTATGCCGCGACGGCCTTTTTGTTCGTATGCTTCTTATGTTTTATGCATCCATGACGCGGTTCAATAGTCTTTTTGTGAAAGGGATTAGCAGTGAGACGAACACTGTTTAGAACCGCGTTACATAATAAAATGCAGACGCAGGGAGTCGTGAGTGCTTTTAGTTTCGGCTGTCAACAACATAAATTATAAGTAGGCATTGTTGCAATAAAGATGGTTTGGAACGAGTGTTTTCATTGCAAACTTCACGGATTTAATGGAGGGGAGGGCGTCACGGTTAACGCGCCGCATACGTCGCCTAATGAAGCCGACTATTGTTGGGATAGAAGCGTACTCAATTGGCGGTCGGCTACGTCGCGCTTGCCGCCAACAGAACTGGGGTTATAAAATGTCGATAATGAATTAAATATACGAGATGCGTATGGCGTTAGGGCGTGTGAAGATTATAGATTACTAATACTGAAAGTTTAGTCCAAGTTGAGTTCACGCGGGATCACAACCCTCTATTGTTTAACGTGTCTTTGTGTAGGTACATTCGTGCCGTCTCCGACAGAAAACATTCGGGACAACCGATTTTCATTCATCACATATGAACAAAACTATACAAATGTTACTTTGTTTTTTTTAAAGATATTCAATTGAGTCAAAAAGTTTATATGTTCATAACAATTCAATGGACGAGTTCTAGAATTATCATTTCTTGACTCCATTAATTTACTTACATATTAATATTGAATCGCAATTAGAATGAAATCGTAGATATTTATCATTAGGTATTTACGATAATATCGTTTGATACGGCCAGCGACAGATCTATAAATGACCATTTATTTTATCAATAATTTGTCACAAATGTAGAATAAAAATCAAAATGACAATTATGTAGATGTTATCATTTGTGTAAGATACAGAAAGTTTACAAGGCATTTACTAGTGATCTCACTTCAATTATATCATATATGTAAGTAATTCATATCGGCGCCAATGTATTTCAGTACGTATGTAGGTATGTACTTGTTTATCATTCGATTTGTAATTATTATCATGCAAATACAATTTCACTAAAGAGTTATTGAATTTAAAAAGTTATTGACTGTTGCAATGGTACAGGTAATGAAAGAAACGAAACAAGGTATGAAATTTTCATAAAATAGCGACAAATCGATTTTTAATAAAAATATTTTTTTTTATTCAATACAGATCAACGTCGTTTCCCCTGTGTTAATTGCAACAAAAATGGCATTCCTCCCCACGCTTGTATCCCTTCTGTGGGATTAAAGACACGTGCACACAGTTCGACTTCCGTGCCTTAAATTGTATGGGTAGCGACACAACCCAGTGATATATTGTTTTTAGTTAAATCGTAGAGGCGACACTATGTTGCTTCGCATATTATGAAAAATCATTACTATAGAAAGACTCACAAATAAAGCTATGAATTTTATAAGTTGAAGTTTTTATGTTAGTTCAGAAGTATAACTTGTCGTAAGCTTTATTGAGTGTTGACTTGTATTTACGTAAGTCCTGCTATTTAATGAAAAGTAATACTGTAAGGTATATTCAATTAATCAATAATGGATAGAAACTTTGTAAGAAAAGAGAGGAACGAAACTGAAAACTATAATTTGAAAATTTTTTCTTCGAAGTAAATAATTCTGCTGTAGGTATTCTATTTTTTAAAATAATGAATACAATATATACACTTAGCGAGATGCACAAACAGAATTTCTTTTATATTCCAAATGTTAATAAAAACGTCGATATTTCAAGCATTATTCGTATTACACTGCATATGGACAATAGGCACCAAAACTATGTATTAACTAAATATAAGACTTTTAATGAACTATAGGCGGTATGAGCAATTTGAGTGGATATAAAATGATTAATTAGTGTTCAATCGCCGTAATTCAATTAATAAATTAATAGTAAACAAAGTCGAAACCCGAACCAAATGCAATAAACATTACAAGCGTGATGGAGATCACCAAGTTGGAAGCGTTAATCTGGTCTCACGAGTCACGGCCATCCCGCGCAATGCCCTGTAGTTAACTAAACAAACCACAATACACCGCGTTCGACATGCATAACCATTCTTTCCCTGATATGTCAATGTTCGCGACGTGTAATATATCATTTTAAGTCGGGGCAAACAAACCCAATATAAAAGCTTTCACACGCGACGCCGACATCGGCAAACATCCAGAACTATCCCGCTAAGCCACTCATGAATAAAAGCGCTTTTGGACCCCACCAATAAATGTTAATTTTTGTCGTAAGCACACGCATCGCAAACAAAATATTAATCCGACGAGCGTTAATGGAAAACGAGTACAGAAGAAATACAAACAAGTGTTTCGTTGTGGACGGCGTTCGAGGAGTAATAAATTGCAGTGACCTCGGTTTGAGTGCAACGTGCCGTGTGGGGGGAGCGAGGAGCGACGGTGGCGCCCCTTGCGGACGAGACGCGATTTTATTATGTCTCACTTTGCCCCCGGGCTCGTGACTAAAGGGGAAAACCACTCGTTGGTAGAAGTGCAACACGCGGCGTGATACAATTTTCACGTTTCCCGCCCGAGGCGACCCTGCATTCGAGATAAATCTGTCGTTTGCATATCCCGGGATGGAGCGCCAGCCGCTTTAACGCTACTATGCCTAACGGATTGCCTTAACGAGAAACGGCTTAAACAATATTAGTTATAGATATCGTATTAATATTTCAACTATATGTAGGTATGTATAAAATATTTTATTATGTGTCTACACATATACATAGGCAGTTTAAATGTAATCATTTAAGGAGAACATAATACATATTATTAATTCCAGTGAGTTAAACTTGCCTAAAGTTATTTGATAACATCCAACCTATAAACGTAATCAGATCAGAGTGAAATAATATACACAATTTCCTCAACAATTTGTAAGGAAATTAACTTTACGAACACATAGAACGTATTGCTCGAATAAAACATTATGAAATAGTCCAATTCCCGCTTATCTCCCGCCTTTGTGGGCCTTTATTACATTAATACAATGAAAATTAAAACAATTTGCCGGATAAATATCTTCGCACGGAGTATCAGTGGCATCCCTATTTATCCCTAGTGAAGGGCAACGCGGATAACCCCTCTTAAAAGCTAGGAGCAGTCAGCATTAAATGGAATAAAGCGAATGAGTCGAGCGGTCGCGCCTCCCGCCCGTCGTTTTCGGCTCTCAGAATTTCATTAGGCACCCCGTGCCCTCCGCGCCCCCGAAAGCCACTTTACAACGGAAAATGGTATTATGATAATACTTAGAGCCTTATAAAATTTCACTGAATAAACATTTCTGTGTAATTGTACAATAACACCACTTTTTAAAACGAGCCGAGTGTTGAGTTCAACTTTATTGCAAATTTTAGATTAATTTTACTTTTAGACTGCTCTTACTTTGTGTTCTACATTTAAAGGGAAATATCTTTAAAAGAATACAATTTTACGACGTTCTTTAGTTTCAATAATGTAAGAAATTACGATAAGGAAATATAGAGCAAACGGGAAAAGTGAGGTTGACCATTAATTGTATGGGTTGCGCGGCACATTCCACCGAGAAGAGTGCGGTGCCGCGGGACGCTTGGGGAAATGCGAAATAAATGCTCGGCTTAAACACGAAAGGGATCGGGCGACGCCCGCGGCAGGGGTGTCGTGCCCCAAAGTGGTATTTTCACTTCGCTAATCGGATAACCACTTAACGAATGGGTCACTGCACGCCAAACGTATTTTCACACGACTTTCTCGAAGGGAGCCGAAGATTCGGCATCACTAAAACTTACGTTTTTCGCGTAACGGTCACGGTAGCCGTACGATGCTCATCGATACTATAAATAAATACTTTAGCTTACGTTTATTGCTGTCGTGTTAGTTACAACGAGGGCTTGTGCGATTAATCTGATTGAGAGGATGTACACTTACGCGTGCTATACGTGAAATATGATGGGTGGATACGATTATCTTTACAGATGAGGAGCGGAAAGGAGACGAACTGCTGCAGGGTATGCACAACCAACTGCTGGGCTACGGAATTAAGGAGGAATCGAAACGAGTTGGCGACTGTGGCGTACCAATACCAGCTTCGAAGCCGAAAATCTGGTCTTTGGCAGATACTGCGGCATGCAAGACTCCTCCACCGGCTGCTCAGCCGTGGCCTCAACACTCCTATGGACCTGGTCCGGAACGTGCCTCGGCTGATAGCTCTAACGGATTTGCTCTACCTGCTACGGCAGCAGCAAGTCCCGCTAGCGGTTCTTATGGCCGATACGGAGGATTCCCAGGCGGTCAATACGGAGGCCAACATCCTTGCGTGCATCCAGCGGCCTTCCCCGACGTCCAAACAGACACGCCACCACAAACACCGCCTAATATGAAAGTTCCAAGCGTCGCGAATCCGCTAGGCAGTGGCGGCGGCGCCGGCTACTGCTTCCCACGACATCAACAGTCGCCGCAGCGTGACCCTTACCACAACCCCCACCATGCTAACAACCACCAACCTAACCAACCGCACCACAACGAAGGATCGGCCGCCTTCAAACCCTTCTATAAAAGGTTAATATTCGTTTTCATTTTCTATTTCATTTTGTCGTGCCGTGCTCAGTTGAGGTCTCCTTACCTAAGTTGTATGTTTCGTTAAAATATTGAAAATTTTGAAGTGAAGACTACATGAACAAAAAAATCCTATTAGAGCTAATGCTAATGCTGCAACGATTTTATGTGAGTCCACTTTACTGTGTGTCGGTGATACAGTAGGTACTGATTAATTCCAGTGTATAAAGTTAAGTAAATTGTGAATCCGCGAGACTCGCCTGTAAATGGGGTGGCGATCGTAAATGGTGGAAGTAGTAAAGATATTGTAAGAGCCATAAACAGAGATGCGGTTTAGTAGCGATACTTGCGCCGGGGTGTCATGTCGGTAATTGAAAACAATGGCGGCTCGTTGAGCCGGAAGGGCGACGGAGCGAGGGCGTCGAGATTGCAATCTTGTGTCATTTGTCAGTGTCACCGCGCTGGGCACCGAACACCTACGTGCACAGCTGACCTGCCCAAATTAGATCCCTCCGTGATGTGCACTTACAGAGAACGCGCGTAACATCACACGATAACTTTATTCAGAAGCCATGACGGGAACGGATTTACCTGTAAATCCACCTACCATCGTTATCTTTTTTATTCTTATGCAGAAAATTTAAATCATATGTTAAAATAACGGATTGTACTGATCTGCGTAGTGACCGAATTTTGAAATAGATCGCTACTGTTATTAGTTTAATTGAAATGAAAATGACCTAAATCTTAGGCTAAATGAGGTTAAAACATAAAACTAAAAAATTAGACGCTTAATAACGTTACATAAAATAATTTTCTTTTTTATGAGCAAAGTTTTAAGGCAAAGTTCGTTTAACTGTATTGTGGGCTCACGTTCTAAAATCTTTTAAATGTTTGATACGTGAACGTGAATTCTATTCCAACCCAACCAAGCTGTTGTCGCATATTTCTAAGAGTCGTCAAAGAATTTCTTAGAACGGTCGGAGGCATCCTCGCCTCATTACAATAAATCGCGACGTCCAAGCCACCGCACACGGTGGCTTCGCGAGGAATTCTGTTTTAACCAAACGCTCACAAATTCAAATCTATAATCTTTTGTATTATTTTTTTTGTTTTCACGCCTTTTTGCCATGCGAATTCCTTGACGCGAAAATAACTCCTTATCATGGCATTCCTTTAAAGGAGCCCCAAAAAGAATGGACCGAAATCAACAGTTTTTGTTTTCGACTTAAATAACATACCTGTGTCGTTTTTATTTACCTAAATTATATCGCTACCAAATCGATCCCATTTAATACTTTACAGAAGGAGGACAACAAGAAGTTTGGATTATCTGGAATTTAATCTTTAATTAATTTAATACCAAATTCTAAGTTTCGTCCACTTTTTAATAAACGTCGAATATTACTTACATTCTTAACAATAAAAATAATCAGAAACGCGCCTTAAAATAACGTTGCCTTATGTTTGTTGCAAATGAACTAAGTCGACAATGAAAAACAATGAATAAAAGTACCAAGCAAGCTTACATTTTGTATCAACGTTGCTCATTCATTACTCAAAGCTTAGTATTTATAATGTTTTATTCATCACTTATTAAAAAGTAGTCCGTAAACCATCAATGCAGTAGTAATCCGGACGCACCTAGCACAAATTGAATTCGGTATATCTCATTTGAATAATACAAAGCAGGAATTGTTCTAAAGTCAAAAAACGTTAATTTATGAATGTACAATGAGTATTGTTCGAGGTGGATCGCAGCACACGGCAGCCGCCAGCAAGGAGCGGAGGGGCAGATAACGCACACGGAGCGTGCGTGGGCGATACCTCAATGGGCCCTCTTCATTCACAACACTACCTCCGCATTAAAGCTGCTTTATTTTTTCCCCTCAACGCCCTAATCTTACCTCTTATCTTTTGATCCCGGGTCCTTCTCCGTTTCATTCAGTCGCGAGAGCGGCTAACCTGGCCGACTTCTTTTTTCATTGACGCCGTACGAAGCTTAGATGACCGCGGGCGAGGTCGAATTTTTATTTCTTTCACATTTCGGTTTTCCGGTCCGAGCGATTCGTTAATAAATTCTCAGATAATGAGACTGAACGTTTCGTCACCTCGCCCCGATTGGTTTGGACTTTTCTTTTTTCGGCCGTTATGTGTGAACGCGGCGGAGGGCTCAGTCCGGCGACGCACCGATAGAATCGGAGCGGCTATCGGGACGAGCCTTGTTTTTTTTCCCTTGACAATTTAAATACCGCTATTCTTTTTAGAGGAGACCTTTATTGACACAGAAAAAAGCGATACAATCCGTTCCACAATGTGTCGCCGTTTCTCGGTTGATATTGAACTGAATTATTATTGTTTCAGGTAAAGCACGTGGTAGCTGCGTCGCTGCATACCCCAACTAACGCTAGGGACGTAGGGACTATTAAATATTCACAGTGGCACAGTGGCTCGGTTGTTCGGTTAGAGCAACAATGCAAACGAATTGTGACTGTGGTGCGGCTGCGTACGCATTGAACCCGTCTGTAAGCACTATGTAATGTTATTGTTTGTGCATTTCATTTAGTTCGGTCAACGCGTATAATAATTATTTAAATTTAAAAGCACATATTGTAACCATGTATAAAGTGATGCGAGAATTTGTACTTAAAATATAGTTTCATGTGATTTAGATATTGTCGGTTGTCTTTAGTACTTAAATCAATGTATGAAATCAACGTTGCTCAGTATTTTTATAGATTTAAGTATATTATGGAAATAATATTATCCAAATTATTTATAATAGATACACACGAAGCGCAATTATGTGTATAATTATATTAGCCATTGGTTTTAGTGAATTATTGTAAATTACCGAGCTCTGATAATATGTACTGCTCCGAGCAGTCTCGGGGCAGTACACGAGACGTAATATATATTTGCTGTCGTTTAAGTTCTTCCAATAAATTTTGAGTAGGTATGTTGATTCCTTTCAAGCAATATTAGTTCGTTGATATGGGATAATGTGTTTCTCTAGAGATAAGTGTACATTGAATAAATTAGCGCAAGCGATAAACGAAAACACCAGTGAGTTAAAAATAGGTATATTCAGTACCGAGTATTGTTTGTTTTGTTAATGAAATCTAGACGGATAATGGATCGTCGCTCGTCGATTCGGTTGTTGTTGTTGTACTTGTACATAAAATGGAGTTTTGTAGATTTTATATTTTTAATTTCACATGAAGTGTACAAAATAATTAGTGTCGTTTATCCACTCTCGATTTTGCGACGTTTGCGACGTCTCGAAACGAAACATTATAAATAGTGTTTAAAAGTATTATTAGAATACATGTATATAAATATATTCAGAATAATATTTTATTTTGAAATCGATTGCAGTCACTGTATAAGATGGGTGCCGATATAATACACATAAAATATCTCCATGATGTTTTAGTCGCGTCATTAACAATAAAAGACATACAAAGTTATCTTTTCATACGGCATTTGAAATTTATTTGATACAAATAAGTATCATCAGGCACTTGCTCCCATGTTTAATGTTCAAAGCGATTGGATCACACTGAGAACAAAAGAAACTTAATTGAGAGTTAGTACTACCGGTTATATAGAAATCATCCAACGCTCTACGCACTATTTTACATAGAGAATGATAATATTTCGCAATGCAACGAATCCAGTACCGCGTTTTTATGTGCTGTGAAGTTGTGAAAATGTTTATTTGAGTTCAAAAGGATGTCATCGAAATGTAAACATACAGCGATAGTGTTTTGTATATTGGTATATATATTGGACATATTATTAGTTACGGTTAGTAAATGTGCATTCGAAGGTGCTCAATGTTTTACTCTTTTACACTATATTTAAAACCTGTTTGCACAGACGGACGACAGATAAAGTGGCCGTATGAGACCCCTTTACCTGTGCCTCGGTCCCTCGCCGGTAGTATTGATAAATTCCAGCTGTGAATGAAAATGTTCGTATAAAACAAGTTACGCAGAGAGCGTGGCGTCGATTTATGATAGATTTTTTAAGGATAATTTATTATTCATTACCAATAAGAATTCTTAGCAATAATTAACTGATTTACCGCAATAATAAATACTGGTGTTTGTTAAGTCCGACATGGTAGGTCACAAGTCCGAATTAATATTTAACATAAAGATATTGGAGGCTTGCTATAAAAAGAAACGGAACAACTGATATATGAATATTACAATGTGACCAAATCGAATACACTCGCTTAATATTAAATGTTCTATATAGATATTTATAGAATATGTACCTAATAATTATTATTATGAGTAAAATTATGTAACGATTGTAATTAAATCTTTATTTCAACAGAGTACATTTTATTTTTCTTCACCCATTTATCCTATGTATTTACTTTTCATTTATAAACGCGCAGTAGGTACTTATCACATCATACGTACGATATCACAATGAAATTCCAGTTATTACATCACACGAAAACTGCTTCAGTAAATATATTATTATATAAGAAAAAAAAGTATATTTTTTAGTAATATTCGGTCATACAAGGGCTTATGGTATTTTGATCAACGTCCATATATAACACTGAATTATTTATAAAAAACGGGACCTGTATATAATAGGCAATAGCTTTTGCAATTGAATGCTAGAATTTTTCTTTTACATAAGTACACATTATACCTGCCTGTGGTGCAGAAAAATCTTTCATATCAAAATGAATTTCATTTACAATATAATTGTCACATCTGAAATGAAATTGAATCAATGAGAGTCCCAAAAGACCTGAGAAATATTCTTTTAAAATAAAATGGGTTGGAGTCGATAATGAATCGGCAAAAGTCGTCGGTTGCGGAGGGTTGTTCCCTCCCCGTAACTCTTAAACAATGAATCGGGGCTAATAAAAGGAGCGCTTTTTTCGACTTTTAAAGTGGTATGGGATACCTCGCTCTCTCCTTAGTTTAGTAATTTAGATTAATTTAAGGAAACTTAATTAAAAGGCTCGTTGGACTTATTTAAAGACAAAACGGCCTGTTTACTTAATCTTGTTAGAGAAAAGACTGGAGATTTCATTAGCAGTCAGAGTGGAAAGAACAATGATTAGGCATTTTTAAACCAAAATCAGTAGGTTAAGATTTAAATGTATGTAATGAGTAAAGATAAATATAAAATATTCTTTATAATTCGATGTCTCGTGGTTATATTAAAGTGGTTATATATATGTATAAAGTTTGTGCCCGGTGCATGGCAATAGGCTCACCACCTATTCCATAGTGGG